>APFE030644172.1:0-96590 GCA_000404065.3 Pinus taeda | reverse complement strand
GCATGCAAATATTAGTCATCCCATAGGTAACCATGTATTTCCTTCTGAGATCTGCATGTACCACATCCGTAGCTCATCCTGAAGTGCTCCAAGAGAATAAGACAAAGTTTATACTCTAAATATTATTATGAGCTAATAATATTTGTCTGTTCTATATTTAGACTGAGCAGTCACTCCACTGTGGTGTCACTCCGCGTGGTCTAAAAATAGAAGTCCATCTATTTTTTCCAACTCGATCAATCATCCATAAACAGCAACCTACATCCATAGGCATGATCCATATGTCTAAAAATAGACTTGTGCCAAAAATAGCCTGCGGGCCCACTTAGTGAAGGCGACTCTTTTCACTAAGCTCCATCATCTTGTTGCAATCTCAACACATTGTTGTTGTTGACTTTGACTATAATTCACTTTGATCAGGTTTTACTATTGGCTCATCTTCTTGGATATTGGTTGGTTATTTTTGTTGGACAAGTCAAAGCTTGACTTTGAATCTTGTTAATGAAATTAGAACATTGATGTACTCTCTTTGTTGAAAAATTTATGACAATCTAATAAGAAGAAGAATTTGGAAGGGTTTTCCCCATTGTGGGGCTTTTCCCTTATCTTTACCAATTTTTTTGTTTCTTGTTATTTCTTCTAATTGTCTCTTATTGCTCAATGTATTTATTGTTCTATCTACAATTTCTATTGATTACAGAAATGTTGAATTGATTTCTAATTGAAGTTAAGAATGTGGCTAAAGTGACTGTAAAAACATAGAACAATGGAAAATTAACATGGTATTTGAGGTAAGGTGAAGAGAAAAACCCAAGGAGATAAAAGATAAGAGCAATCATATTTGAACGAAGCTAAAGGAGCCTATTTTATTTTCACAAGATGACTACCTCTTTCTTTAGGGACAATTATAAGCTAGGAGACTCATCAAACTTTGCTGCATGGAAGATCAGGTTGGAAGTTATATTGGATCACAATGATGTTTTTTAATATGTGCAAGGGAAGATCCTTGAGCCTCTATAAAATGCTCCTACTACCACCAAGTGTAGGTACAATAAAGGTGAGATCAATGCTAAAAAAAATACTATTGATGGTTTGCAAGCTCATTTACTTGTTTATGTTTGCAACTTGAAGAAGTCCAAGGATATTTTTGATAATTTGGTTACATTGCATCAAGTCAAAAAATTAAACGACATCCTCTCCTTGAAGAATAAGCTCAAATAAATGAAGACGAACAAAGGAGAATCTGTGCAATCCTATGTAATGAGGGTATCCCAATTGAGGGATCAATTGAAAATTGCAAGTGAGCCCATATCTAATAGGGAATTGGTGATCGCCATTTTAAAAGGTATTCCTCCGATTTGGAAATCTTTCATCACTACTATTAGGAACTATAATGAATTTCCTACATTTGATAAGATGGTGGAAAAATGAACTCAAGAATAATCTAGGATGATCTCAAGAGCAAGGATTCAATGGCAAGAAGAAGGAGATCCATCATCATTTGTTACTCAAGATAAGAAAATGAAAGGTATAGGAGGTCCATCTATTTCAAGGAAGTATGCTCCAACACCTAGGGACTCCAATAGAAGAAAAAGACAGAGACAAGGATATGTCAAAGATCGAGTGTTATAGTTGTCATAGGATTTCACATTATGCTCAAGATTGTTGAGAAAGGAGAGATGCTCCAAGGAAAATATACAAAAAAATCATGGCTTCAATAATAGCAGGTTCCATAATAGAAAAAGAGATGATCGAAGAGGAAGAGATGATAAAAGAAGAAGAGATGTTTCAGATGATCATTAAGAAAGCCATGATCCTCAAAATAAGTCAATAAATTCCAAGTATCAAAGTAATGCAACTTCTAGTTAATATAAATATATTCTTATTTCTACCCTTTCTAGTTCTTCTCCTCCAGATTCATATGATAGTTGGCTGGTAGATAGTGGGGCTTCTATACATTTTTCTAAGTATAACTAAGTCCTCTCAAATCTAGTTGACAGGGAGACAAGTTTGAAAATAATTCTTGCAGACAATTATTCATATCCTATGAATCAATTTGGATATTTCAAATTTTATTTTGACTTTGAGGAATCTGTTCTTATTCATGAAGTAATGTATGTTCTAGAACTAAAGAAGAACCTGGTATCTATTTCTACCTTGGAAGACAAAGGGATGAGAGTAGCCTTCATAAAAGGAAATTTCCTCACCTGGCCAATGTAATCCCGACTGAGGGATGCTTTTAATTTGGGATCTAGAGTCTAAGGACTCAATAGATTCACTTGAATAACTTTGTTGGCAATGGTCCATGACACCAATCATCAAAGCTAGCTATGACACCAAATATTGGCACATCTACATTATGAAGTTCTACCAAAATTGAAGAAATTAGTCTATGGGATTCCTAATGTTCAAGCTAGACATGATGGAGTATGTTTCCGGTGTTCCAATCAAAAGAAGACAAAGGGACCATTCTCCTCTAGTAAGAAAAATTGTAATGAAATTCTCAAATTCATTCATTGTGACCTATGTGGACCCATGCCTGGGCCTTCTATTGATGCTCGTATCTATTACATAACTTTTATTGATGATTTCTCCTGGAATACATGGATATACCACTTGAAGCATAAGAATGAGGCCTTTGATATGTTCTAGGAATTCAAGGCATTGATAAAAAATCAATTAGGGAAGAAAATTAAGGTCTTCAGGTCTGACAATGGTAGAGAATATATGTAAAATGATTTCGTTTATTTCTTCAAGCAATATCAGATCAAACGTTTGATAACAAGAGTCCTAAAGAAGTATTAATAAGTGTGAAGCCCAACATTGGACATGTTAGGATATTTGGTTTCTCTATATATTTCCATGTGTTGAAGGACAAGCAGAACAAGGTGGAAGCCACCAAAAATAAAGGTACATTTGTTCGGTATTGTAAAAATTCTTAAGCATTTAGAATATATATTTCCGGTCAAAGGAAGATTAAGTTTAGTATGGATGAAACTTTCAATGAAGACGTTTCCCTTGGAAAAGTAAGGGACATCCCTTCATGTCCTCCTCTTGAGAAGAAGGATGATGATATGGATCTATTAGAAGGAACTTCTTTGTCAAAATCTAAGAAGGACATTGTTGATGATCCTATGGAGCCCATGGATCCTTTGGACCCTCCTCAAAGTGATCCACCTGCTAGGAAGATACCATTATGGCATCGAGATACATTGTAGGATGTGGAAAAATATATTCCCACCAAAGGGACCTTTAGAGAAAGAAAGAATCCATGTCGGTATCAGGGATACATTGTAGCCATGAGTATGATCATTCATGTTGAGCCTTTCACCTTTGAAGAAGTTATGAAAGGATGGGTTAGGAAGGATGCCATGGCCAAAGTGTATGAATCAATTATGAAAATTGATGTATGGGATGTTGTTTTGAGATCGAGGGGAAAATAATTTAGAACTTCGAAATGGATATATGAAATCAAGAATGGAGCTGAACAAAGCATTGATAAGTATAAGGCAAAGTTCATGGCCTGAGGGTTCTCCTAGAAAGAGGGAGAATATTATGATGATATATTTGATCTCGTTGCTTGCTAGAATACTATTAGATCAATTGTTTCCCTCATTATTAGTAAATGATGCAATCTTCACCATATGGATGTGAAGATGACATTTATTCATGGCATATTATAGGAATAGGTTTATGTTGAGGAATTCTTGACTAGTACTGAGCCCCTGATGCTCGAATATAAGAGGGAGTTGGCCTCTAAATTAAAGATGAAGGATCTTGGTATGATGCATTATTTCCTAATACTAGAGGTTTGGAAGAGACCCAGAGATATTTTCCTTTGTCAAGGAAAATATGTCATGAATATGTTTGAGAGATTTGGAATGATAGAATATAAATCCTTGGCCACCCCAATGGAGATGAATTTCAAGAAGTTGTGTGGAGATGTTGCTGGACCTAACCTAGATAATCCTTTTGAGTATTGACAATTGATTGGTGCATTAATGTTCCTTGTAGACACCCATTTGGACATATGCTTTGCAGTGAACAACTTGGGTCAATTTATGTCTGAGCCCCTTCATGCACATTGGGTTGTTTCTAAACACATTATGAGATATTTCCGTGGAAAAATTAACCTTGATATGATATATTTTGTCAGAGATGTATGAACACATGATACATAGATGTTGATTGGGCTGGAAACATTATTGATAGGAAGAGCGCATCAGGGTGCTTCTTTAGCTTAGGGTCCGTTATGATATCTTGGATGATTAGGAAACAAAAATCTATAGCATTAAGCATGACTGAGGAAAAATACATGTTGCTAGCATATCTAGCTATGATGCGGTATGGTTGAGAAAGCTCTTTGGGGAGATTTTTGAGTAGGTTATGGATACTAGAGTAATATATTTCGACAACATAAGTGGGATTTGATTGGTAGAGAATCCCATATTTCATGACAAGTCCAAGAAGATTGAGATAATGTACCACTATATTTGATACATGGTACAAAGAGGAGCCATAAGATTCCATCACATATCGACATATGAGAAGATTATTTATATACTCACCAAGGCTTTATCGAAAGGGAATTTCATGGTATTTACAAAGTAGCTTGGACTAATGGATGTGACTTGCCTAGGTAAGGTTCCTGACTGATTGAGGACATTGAGATATCCTCTTCCCCACTGTTTGAGCTCACATCGAGACAAATTGTGCCTCAGAGATCCTAGGGTTGAGGTATCTTTGGAAAATAATATGGTTGTGATCCTTACCCATTGTGGTAATTAGTATCTCACTTATTATCACCATAGGGTGTGCATGATCCTTGTTATTTATGAAAATTTCAGTATCTCCCCTATCATGATTGATAAAGTATGTTCCAATGTGCATCCTATGCACAAGCGGGGCTTTTTGGGATTGCCTCCCCATCTGACCAAGGGGTTGAGATGACTTGAGATGGTGTCATCACTACATAGCAAGTGGATATCCCTAAAGTATGGCTTGATATGGTGTGATCCTTAATTAACAAATGGATCTCCCTCAAGCATGGCTTGAGAGAGTTTGATCCTTGCATAGAAAGTGGATCTCCCTTAAGTATGGAGGATGTAGGTGTTCTACCAGTTGACTCTTCAAGGTCAACTTGGGAAGATGAATAAACATTGGGGTGGTTGTGATGTATACCCTATATGGAAATTTTGGTATCATATGCTGTCTAAACAACAAGATAGATGTGATCCTTTCTAGTAGATGGATCTGTCCAAATTGTCACTAGATGATAAGATGGTGGTGATCTCTACTCTATATAGAAAGTTTGGTCTCTCTTGTTGTGTAAACAATGGGATGGATGTGATATTTACTAGTAGATGGATCTTGCCTAGTATAATTGAATAGAGGGTCATATCTTGAGCTCCCCTATGATTTGAAATTCTTCTTCTTATATATTCGAGAGTGTTTAGTAGAGACAAAGATAAAAGAATATGAGAAGAGATGACAGTTGATTTGATGATGGCGGGTCATTCAACAGAGATCATGTGATACAATTGGAAATTTCTCTCTAGGTGAGAGGGAATGTTAATTTGGTAGCTCAGGGATAAATTCCCTTTATTGGATCATATTCCTCATTCAAATACGCCTAAAATTTCCCCTGGAAGCACTCAATTTGGCTAAGGAAAAATATATTGTTGATGAGAAAACCCACAATGGCACAAAACTCAAGGTTTGTCTAAAGGCTAATTATCCCTCCTTAAATTCCTATAAATACAACATCAAGGCACCTCTTGGACATCATCTCATCACACATTCTTTTTCCTTTTGGAGGTTTGATTCATCTAAAATATGCAGGCCTTCATCCACACATGCAAAGGAGAGAGATGGAAAAACTGTAAGCAGCTGAAATATGTTTTGATCAACATTGACTTATGGTGATTGGGCATAGTTTGACTTGATTGACTTGAGATTTTGGACTTTTTTGGAGGACTGAATTCTTTGGCACAAAAATGGAGAATTTTTGGGAACTTCAACTGTGGTTTTCCCCTTTGTGGGGGATTTAACTTTTCTTTGACCAATCTTGGTGTCCCTTATCATTTCTTTTGATTGTCTCTTATTGTTCATTGTATTTACTATTCTATCTAAAATTTATAGTGATTACTAGAAGAGTGAATTGATTACTAATTGAAGTTACGAATTGGGCTAAAGTGATTGTAACAACATAAAACAATGGAAAATTAACATGAAGACAAAGGAGTGAAATTAGAGAGGATGCAGAGGAGCAGGGGTTGAGTCTAAAGTAGGATTAGCTATAGATCTAAGTAGAAATTTTGCTACGAGGGGGATTCATGTAGACTACAACCTGATCATTTCCTATGTATATATAAGAGGATCTTGATAGTATATGTGCCAAGTGGGAGGTGAGCGTAAATGTGTAGGAGTAGCCAAATTACCACCATAAAACCTAGAATGAATGTCTGGTAGGGCAAAGGAGTTGCATGACATGTGAGCCCACCAAGCTTGACATTCAACGCACTCAGAACTATGGTGCAATTAGGATAAGTTCAAGCAAAATGTGGATGATAGAGATTGTCGAGATATCGTTCAGATGGCCAAAATTTAATAGCACATGACCAACATGATTGAACCATAATTTAGAGCTCATGTTTGTTATTTTTTGCACAGCTCAAAATCATTTTCTATACATGGAAAGCTAATATTAATAGTGGATTTCCAAAGTGTTAGTTTCTTATAAAACCTTTTTGTGCCTACTATACCATCAATGGTTTAAGGTCACATCAACATTTGCCATCAATGTAGGGCCTACCATGCCAAATCATATTATCCCTCAACTAATCATGAAGTGACACCTATCTGCAAGTTGAAGGATATGAAATTCAACCTCTAGTTGATCAAACTTTCAGTATTTTATATATCAAGAATTTCCCCACTAACCCTTGGCATAAGGAACAAGTTTAAATGTTGTTTTATTTATGTATTACAACATGTCAAGTATTCATTGCTATTTTGGCTTGAATTCTCATGAGATTCATGATTTTATTAAAAGGGGTTTCACAAACATATCGATTGAATTGTAAGCTACTTTGATACAACTTGATACATCAATTTTATAAAAACAAAAATTTAATATAGAAAGGCTTGGCTAAAAATGGTTTCTAAGGAGGCTTCCAAAAATAATGCCTTCATGATATGTCAAAAGAGGATTCAAGGGATAGGCTTGGGAACCCAACGAGAGTTGAAGTCATAGTAGAAGAAAAATTTAAGATTTGATATGCCACTATGACTAATATGTCTTGCTTAAGGACACATAAATGGATTCCCATCTAGGAAAATGGCATGAATCCAATTAATCTCACCATTTAAGGATTGTCCTAAAGCCCTAACTTGGTACTATAATAAAACCTGGGGCCTAATTCTGCCTAGCGCTAAGACAAGCTTCTGAAAAGTATTTGACCTTGTTAGGGTTGTCTTGAGGTCACATTTAGAGACCCTTTGTTCCCTAAAAGATGCAAATATTTGAATTAGAAATATTAGTGTCTGAGCACTTGTGCTAGTTTTTGGAGGTACCTTCGATAAAATTATTAAAGAATAATTGAGGATCACATAAGTCATGTGTTGTGGAAAAAATTGGTGAAGCAATCCACAAGCCTAGAAGAGGCTGAGTACCTCTATTCTGTGAATAGAAGGAAGCACAATTCTATGAAGATAAATTCAAGGATTAACTTTTTATGGATTATTTTATGAAGAGTAGGGAACACGGTTGATATTTGAGACACAAAATATAACTTATTTGATGTTTTTTCTAAGTCAAATTTGAACTTGTATTTGGGCCATAGTACCCTTGTGGAGGCCACATCTTAAGGCATAATTTTTTTATCTAAGGAAAGAGTGTGGTATGTTGTTTATTCTGAAAGGTTGATTCATCTCAAGTGTAAGTATCAAACCTATAATGATCAAACAAGAAATGGATTTGTAATAGGACTCAACCATTGTTTGAGAAAATATGAACACAATTTGGCCTTGTATTAAGAATAAGATGAAGCATTCCTGGACTACACTTAGGTCTTGTTGATGGTGCTAGATCTGCCAACATATGAGGGGATCTCCCTGGTAAAAATTCCCAATTAGACTTCAGATTGTTTGGTTTAGGAGTCCCAACAGTGGGTTGTACGGTAATGCCTTGACCATGGTTTCGCATAGAGGTAAGTAAAATGTCCCTGTTGGTAGCAAGGGTGTGACAATTGCAATGAGTCAAGGAAGGTGCATGAGAGGTTCTAAAACGTGTAGAGTGAGGTGAGTGCACCCCTTGGAAACCTATAACATTACTCAGCTTGGAAGGGAACACACGAGAAATGATGCATCACTAGCTGGAAAGAAAGATAGTGAGCAATCCAAAGTGACAGTTAAACCAACCACACATTTGAAGCAACATTTATACAATTGCATACAAAGTAGTTCATACACACAAGCATAAGATAAATAACATACATTGCTATAGAAACCAGAATAGTCCAAGTACAATAACAACATATGCATGAAAGCGTGTTCACTCTGTTATATTAAGAAGCGTAAGTTCCAGTCATACAATACATCCATGTCCAACCACTAGTTCCAATAGTGGAATGTTACTGCCAAAACCACCTGTTCCTCCAAAGAGATATAATATCTCTATGCAGTGGAGAAGCCAAGCCGCATTACAATACTATCAGAGCTTTCTCTAAGATACTCCTATCAAAGCTTGGCTGACCAAAAACCTCTACAATGAGTTATGAGGGACTATGTAAAGAAAAGCATGGGGTGGAACTTGACATTCCCCTTTGTGACAGTTCATCTACCCTCATGAATCTTCATCTACTCTATGACTATTACATCCACTATTGACACTTGAACTTACACTTGACAAGATGTTACAAAGAATCTTCACATGTACCCATGTGAGAAAAAATGGCTTGAGCAAGGCTTGAAAGACATCACTAACACTTGGACCGTTGTGCTGAGACCAACTCTTGACATCATTTTGATGGTCAATGGTGGTGGACTGATGCCAAGCTTGTTCATCCATGATAGTGTCCATGCACTCAATGGTGACATCTTTCTTAAGAGAATTCTTGCCTCCATCACATTCGGGTACACTGATATGGATCCTCCATCCAACTTGTCTGATAGCATGTGCATGGTCATCCTAGGTGTAACTTGACCAGCAACATGTTAATACATAGTGTCTGTGCTAATCTCCAAGCATGTGCTAGTGGCCATGCACATCGACTTGCCAAAATACATGTTCATGTTTGTTTGGAATTTCTTCTTGTCTTCTCCTTAGTGAGTGTAACAAATGGGTGGGATTGCATGCATGCGCACAATGATATGCATGCTGCTAAATTCCATTTCATGTGATCAAAAACACTTCTCACCTTGTCTGCTCTGTGCAAGCTGCTGGGATGGATTTATAACTTGTACGGGTGCAATTTCAACTATGAATGGATGTTGCGCCCTCCGCTATACTTGTTCCTGCTGCAACTCATTCTCTCGTCTATGCAGCTCCTGTTCTTCCTTGAGTTGCTGCTTCAGCACATGAAACTCCTTCTCTATTTTTTTCTTTACCTTTGCGTTATCATCATGTTGTGTCATCACCTCATAGCCTGAGTCTCCAAAGTTGCTTTCATCACAAGTGGATTTGCTTGAGCTTGTAACTTTGTTTCATCTCTGTGTTGTCAACAACCTTCCTCTTGCGTTCATTACATTCGATAGGCTACCTTCAACTGCTGTTGATGGTGTTTCTTACTGTGATGTTATTTTCATCATATATTGATGTCCTTATCTACAAACAACTTGATGTCTTTGTGGGTATGCAAGTTCATAGACACTTGATCGACTGCATCCTCAAGTGTTCTCTGAATGGTGTCTTTGACTCTGCTCTCCTGGAAACCATTGCACCTATGGTTCTGAGAGGTAGATGAACACCTGCAATACTTAGAGACATGTCAGTAGTCATGGCAAGGAACCTGCCATTCCAAAACCAAAACAAACTTGAGAACTCACTTGAAACATACCTGTGTGACTGATCATGAAGGTTGTGAAATTTCCACATGGAGGTCGGGAGACTGACTGCAAAAACTACACAAGGCACAATCTAGGTTGTTAGGAGACTGACTGACTGCTAGAACTGCACAATGCACCATCCAGCTTGGTTTGTTGAGGACTAAAATTGCGCAATGCACAATTTTAGTTAGCAGTGGCATGCAACTAACAAACTTTGTTGCGCAGTTTCTAGGGCCAACAAGACACTGCCTCCAAGAATTGCACAATGCAAGACTGGATGTTAGTGCATGGCTAGACTTGCACAATTTCGAGAGGGAAGGCATGACGAGACGAGTTAAAACAAGATTGAATCATAAATCATGCAAACAATAATCACAGGATTCAGAAAATAGGGAAAGCATGCATGTGTGTGAAGCGAGTCGCCACAATGATGAATGTCCGTGTAAAATAGTGTAATGCATGTGACAGCAATGAGATGAAAACAAAAAATGAAATGGTGCTTCTATAATCTAACATACATCAAAATGACAACAAGCACTCATTGAAATCAAGAAGACAAAATTCACATGAAGCGAAACACAAAAAGTGACACAAACAAAATGCAAGACATGAAAAGTGGGCTTACCGCAAAACAATTGAGCTGAATGTGACAACGACTCCCAGATGCAATGTGGGATATTAGAGCTACAAGGTCGATTTGAAGAATGAGGTCTACAACATCTGGTTCATGAGTTTTCTAAAATTGAAGTTGTGACGTGCATGCCACAAATCTAGGAAGAGTGAAACTTGGTGGGAGGTTTCTAAAATGATCCTTGCATGTAACCTCTAGTTGCTAAAAATAGATCCTTGAATTACGAGATTCCTTTGTATGCTACCTTGGGAGAAGAAATCTAGGCATTCAAATAAGTTTGACTCGGTCCCGAAGGGAATCAGCGAACCAAACTACACATGCAATAGTCTGCTCAGCTGGGAGGAAAAAATGCACATTTTTGGGAGGGAGCTAGGCTGACTACCCAGAGGGATTGCACAATTTCTGGGCAAAGCAGTTGATTGTTGCCCAGAATTTCATAATTTTTGGGCTAAGAAATCCTGCTGGGAGCAATTGTGCAATTTTTCTAGTGAACAGTGACATGCAGATTTTCACAATTCTGGAGCCCAGCGTCTGCTAGACAAAATTGTGCAATTTCTGGAGGGAAGGCTGGTTCCCCTCCAAAATTGTGCAATTTCTTGAGGGATCTGATCAACCTGTAGCTATATCAAGTCTGTTGAAACAACCTGTGAGGGGGATGCAACAAGTTTTGATGGAAAGGTTGTCATTCTGCAAGAAAATAACTGAAGTTTGTGTACTTGACAAGGCAAGGCATGCTGATGTGAAAGGTTGATAGGGACACTTCAAAATGAAGCTAATGAAAAAATTTGGAGGGTGGTTGTAGCCACTACAATACTTGGCAACGCACTGGTAGAACTCTAGCTCTCTGAATGGACCTTTTTCATGGAAAGAAAGTCTAACACCTTAGGAGGTATTGTTTAGTTCTCAGTTCTTGTTGGTTTCCACACTTTCTTAATTGTAAGATGTAGTATCTACCAAGCTCTTGGTCGATTGACACACATTCCAAGCCAAGGCAACATAGTTGTTTTAATTGGAGTTGAGGGGTATATTAGTGCACAAGCAATATAGTCGTCAGAGTCTTAGTTTCATCTCTCGTGTTGCTCTGCTACCAGTAGGCCTCAAGAGTACCCCGATGGAGTTACTTACATCACCTCTCTGTGTAGGAAGCCTTTCTCTTCTTTCGCCTTATTAATTTTTCATTTTTTTCAAATTGTTTCACCTTTTCACCTTTTTCATTTTTCATTTTCAAAACTGTGCATAACACTTATTCATTTAAAAGGTGGAAGAGGGATCTTGACTTATTGAGAGCAGAAGAGGTTGTTCCTTTAGAGAAGAAATTTGCTATATACCTTTGATGTTCCTGTTAAGGTTTTCTCCTTCACCTTTCCCTACTTGACTGAGCTAACAAGGGTTAACCTAAAAACATCTGACTAGAGTAGGTGACACTGGTTAGCACGGAAGCATTGTGTTTTCACGAAGGTTCACTTCAAACAATACATATTTTCCATCAACATATAATGGACTAGAAGTAACAAGTTCTTCATACACAGGCTGGAGGATAGATAACCAAGTAACAATAGCTGCGCAAGTCCTCCTGTACTTTACCTAGCTTGTTTCAAAAGTCATACATTTTTTCATGTGAAACTAACCTATAGAGAATAACAATCAAACAAACCAAAAACAAAGCAAGGAGAAGAAGAAAATGTGAAAAGAAAGTGAGTAAGCAAACAAGCAAGCAAGCAAACAAACACATAAATAAAGAAGAAAACATGCATGTAAGAAAACAACTAAAAAAGAAAACACTACTCCTACTCCTAAGCTAAGAGTGCATGGGCCTGATCACATGAAGTGATACTTCCAATGTAGCCACTGATGCATTGGTTGACCCATGTTGGTGAAGGCATGGTTAAGAACAACATAGTTGTGTGAATTAGGATACATGAAATATATAACAATGAAGACGGACACACTCCAAGCTTACAAGCTTCCACAAAACAAAAATGAGTGAAAGAGCATCACATGTAGTCCGTGGACAACCATGATTCTATGTGACACTATGTGCAAACGTTAAGCATATGCACACTCTTGACTATGACATGCAAGCACATGTGAGGAGGGTAGACTACTTGCATTGTGCAAGTGTGCTTGCTGAGTAAGATTCCCCAATGCATGAGTGATGGGATTGTGTAGTTCGAGTGGAGTAAGTGAAATCTTCAATGAATACAGATGAGTGATGAGGAGCCTTGCATGTTTGAAAATTTCCTGATCAAAAGTGAAACCAACCTCAAGAGAGTGAGAGCCTGACATAACCATCAGCTCGGGCTGAAATGTCTCAAAAGTCTATGGGGTTTCAACTTCATTGACAGATGGATATAGACCAGTGGCTTAGAGGGACTAACAACGAGTTAATAAACATCGTGATCGAATGATGAGGTAAAGAGATCACGACAACCAAGATCAGAAAACTCAGGATGTTGGTCGACATCCTCATGATTTGATGAATTGCACTGAGGGGTAGATGAGAAGCAAGAATGTTCATCCTCTGTGTTTCTGGAAAATATAGATGAAAAATCAAGTTGATGTTCAAATAATGATTGGTTCTCTCTATTGTTAGATGATGGACTAACATTTGTGTGTCTTGTGAGTGATCAACAATGGGTGTGTCCGTGGATGAAGATACACATGAAAAATCTAGGATGGCAGGATCACCAAGGAGGTCACGAAAAAATGGAGGAGGTATGGATAGACAGGGATGGTCCTCTACTGCTGAGGAATGTTCAAGCTCCTAGTCATACTCTTCATGAATTAAAATGCATGATGGTTGTGCAACACCAACTCCATCGATAGATTGATCCTCTTTCAAAACAAGCGTAGAGTTTCGAATGGAAGAACACAAAACAATGCAATATGAAGGATGATTAGAATACAAGAATGGAGGTTGAGGTACAAAATACATGTGATAACCAATGGGATTCTGAACCAAGCTTGTGTGAAAATATGAAGGAGTGATGTCGGGAGGATGTGACGGTTGAACAGATGTGTGTTCATGCTCTCCCACATCACTTTGCGATGGTGGAGTTGTTTGATGAGGGGATGGTAGAAAGTCACTTGTGACAGTGACCGTGTCCATCTTTGATTGCATAGCTCCATCACTAAAGTATGCTGAGTGAGGTTTGAGCTTGAACATCTTCTTGGGATTGACAGATTGGATAAGGAAATATTGAAAGACTAAAATTTTATCTAACTTTATGGGGCTTCAAACATGAATAGACAGAAGCGCTCTGAAAACTCCATAGGTGATTTGTGTGGGGCCTTCCATTGTTTTAACAATTTTTTATCAAGTACTTCAGGATCAAAATGGTGGAAAACATATTCGATTAGATCGTTGAACTACTTGAATGAGTGCACAAAGTTATGAGGTAGTGTGCCACACCATTGTGATGGGTGGTTGTGAAGTGTGTGTGCAAGCAACGAATAGACCTTTGTTTCATTAAAATATTCCATGCCCCCCATGAGTGCATGGAAGTCATGTAAGTTCTCAAGATAGGCCACTTCGACTTCACCATCATACATTATTTATGACAAGTGATCCCAGCACTTCGTCTCGATGTGAAAGATATGTCCATTGGATAGACATTTGGAAGTGTAAACTATAAAAAAACTCCATGATAGATGTGCGAAAACTCAAAAAAGATGATGAGGGATTATCTTGTCATCTCGCCCTCCTTCTAGCGCTAGGAATGTTGATGGTGTTGGACCCACCAACATATCAGGGGATCTCCCCGGTAAGAAGTCCCAATTAGACCTCAAACCGTTTGGTGTAGGAGTACCAACAGTGGGTTGTACGTAATTCCTTCGCTACAATTTTGCACAGAAGCAAGTAAGATGTCCCTGTTGGTAGCAAGGGTATGACAACTGCGACGAGTCAAGGAAGGTGCATGAGAGGTTCTAACACACGGAGAGTGAGGTGAGTGCGCCCCTTGGAAACCTGTAATAGTGCTCGGCTTGGAAGGAACACATGAGAAAAGATGCATCACCAGCTAGAAAGCAAGATAGCGAGCAATCCAAAATGATGTTAAACCAACAACACATCTGCAACAAGATTTATACAGTTTCATACAAAATAGGTCACACACAAATGCATAGGTTAAATAACATACATTGCTAAAGAAACTAGAATAGTCCAAGTACAATAACAACATATGCATGAAAATGTGTTGGCTCCATTATATTAAGAAGTGTAAGTTCCAGTCATACAATATATCCATGTCCAACCACTAGTTCAAATAGTGGAATGTTACAGCCATAACCGCTTGCTCCTCCAAACAGATATACTAGCTCTACGTACTGGAGAAGCCAAGGTGTGTTACAATAATGTCCAAGCTTTCTCTAACATATTCCTATCAAAGCTTGGCTGACCAAAAGCATCTAAAATGAGTTATGAGGGACTATTTATAGCAAAGGGTTGGGTGGCCCTTGACATTCCCCTTTGTGACAGTTCATCTACCCTCATGACTCTTCATCTACTCTATGACTATTACATCCACTATCGACACTTGAACTTACACTTGACAAGACATTACATACAATCTTCACATGTACCCATGTGAGACAAAATGGCTTGAGAAAGACATTCAAGACATTACTAACACTTGGACCATTGTGGTGAGACCAATTCTTGACATCCTTCTGATGTTCGATGGTAGAAAATTTATGCCAAGCTTGTTTGTTCGTGATGGTGTTCATGCGCTCAATGGTGACATCTTGCTTAAGAGAACTCTTTCCTCCACTGCATCCAGGTACACTGATACAACTCCTCCATCCAACTCGTTTGATAGCATGTACACGGTCATCTTGGGTGTGACCAGGCCAGAAACATGTTGATGCATAATGTCTATGCTAGTCTCCAAGCATGTGTTGGTGGCCATGCATATCGACTTGTCAAAATACATGTTCAGCTCTGATTGGACTTTCTTCTTGTCTTCGCTTCGATGAGTGTGCCAAATTGGTGGGATTTCATGCATGCACATAATGACATGCATGCTGTTAAATTCCCTTGCATGCGATCAACAACACTTCTCACCTTATCTACTTTGTTCCAACTACTGGGATGGATATATAACTTGTACAGGCGCAATTTCATCCGTGAATGCATGTTATGCCCCCTATTCTTCTTGTTCCTGCTGTAACTCATTCTCTCATCTATGCTACTCCTATTTTTCCTTGAGTTGCTTCTTTAGCACATGCAACTCCTTCTCTATTCCATTCTCTATCTTTGTGCAATCTTCATGTCGCATCGTCACCTCATAGCTTGAGTCTCCAAAGTTTCTTTCATCACAAGTGGATCTGCTTGAGCTTGCAAATTTTTTCTGCCTATGTGTTCTCAACAACCTTCCTCTTGCATTTGTTGCATCCAGTATGCTTCCTTCAACTACTCTTGATGGTGTTGCTTGTTGTGAAGTTGTTGCCGTCATATCTTGATGTCCTTGTTTATGAACAAATTGATTTCTTCGTGGGTAGGAAAGTTCATTAACACTTGATCAACTACATCTCCAAGTGTGCTTTGAACGGTCTCTTTGACTCTTCTCTCTTGGAAACCATTGTGTCTGTGCTACTGAGAGGTAGATGAGCACATATGGTACCTGGATACATGGGAACACTAATGGAAAGAAATCTGTTAGTTAAAAGCCATATCAAACTTGAGAACTGACTTGCAACATACCTTTGTGACTGATCATGAAGGTTGCGCAAATTTCTACCAAGAGGTCGGGAGAATGACTGCCAAAACTGTGTAAGGCACAGTTCAAGCTATCAAGAGGCTAACTGACTGTTGGAACTGCAATGCACAGTCCAGCTTGGCCCGTTGAGGACTGAGACTACACAATGCATAATTTTAGTCAGTAGTGACATGCAACCAACAAACTACATTGCGCAATTTGTGGGGCCAACATGACATTTCCTCCAAGAATTACGCAATGCAAGCCCAGAGGTTAGTGCGTAGCTAGACTTGTGCATTTTCTAGAGGGAAGGTAGAGCCTTCGCTTCCTGAAATGTGCATTGCTAGCTGGCCAAGGCAAGTTCCAGGCCAAGGCAGCCAAGTCTGTCCGATAGGCGACTTAAAACATGAGAAGTGCGAGTGCATGATGAGATGAGTGAAAACAAGAGTGAATGATCAATCATGAAAACAATAAGTGCATTATTCAAAAAATGGGGAAAGCATGCATGTGTGTGAAGTGAGTCGCCGTAATGGAGACAGGCCATGCAAAACAGTGTCATGCATGCGACAATAGTGAGATGCGAACACAAACTACAAAAATGCTTGTACAAGCTAACCTACATCAAAATGACAGCAAACACTCACTGAAATCAAGCAAACAACACTCACATGAAGAGAAACACAAAAAGTGACAAAAACATAATGCAAGACATGAAAGGCAAGCTTACCCCAAAACAACTGTGTTGAATGTGCGAACGACTCCTAAATGCAATGTGGGATGTCATAGTTGCAAGTTTTATGTGAGGAATGAGCTCTACGATGTCTAGTTCACGAGTTTTGATAAAATCGAAGTTGTGGCATGCATGCCACATATCTAGGAAGAGCAACACTTTATGGGAGGTTTCTGAAATGATCCTTGCATGAAATCTCTAGCTGCTAAAAATAGATCCTTGAATCAAGGGATTCCTTTGCATGCTATCTTGGGAGAAGCAACCCATGCATGCAAATCATTTTTTCTTGGTCTCGGAGGGAAACGATCAACTCCATTGCACATGCAATAGTCTGCTCAAATGGGAGGGAAAAATGCACATTTCTGGGAGGGAGCTAGGCTGGTTGCCTAGAGGAATTGCGAAATTTATGGGCATAACAACTAATTTTGGCCCAAAATTGAACAATTTGTGGGCTGAGTAGTCTTTCCGGGAGGAATTGCATAATTTTCTAGTGAATAGTGATAGGAATATTTGCTCAATTCTGGAGCCCAGCAGGCTGCCAGACATAATTGCACAATATATGGAGGGAAGGTTGGTTCCCCCCAATAATTATGGAATTTATTGAGGGAGATGCTTAGCCTGTAGCTGGATCAAGTCTGATGAAACAACCTATGAGGGGGATGCAACAAGTTTTGATGGATAGGCTTTCTACAAGAAATCACTGAAGCTTATGTCCATGACAAGGCAAGACATGCTGATGTGAAAGGTTTGTAGGGAGGCTCCAAAACGAAGATAAGGAAACTTTTTGGAGGGTGGTTGTAGCTAATACAATAGGCTGCTACCTTTAAGATAAATTTCAAGACAAGAATGCTTGAACCATGAATTCGATCAGAGACGATGATCATTTTTGTTTAATGTTAGCTCCATGGATTCAACTCAGGGATTGAAATGATGTGGTGTTATATTAAACCAATGAATAGACATGGTACCTACATGTTTATAGGAATATTATTGTTGTATCTTTCAAGAAAACATCCATATCCCATAGTGGTCAAGTACATAGTAGATTAATGAACACATGCTAGAGCCATGAATTTCAAACTATTACATACAAATTTCCACATCCTGCCTAGAAAAAATGTGGGATATTATACTACAATGCAATTTTCTGCTATATCCAATGCAATAAATCCTAATACATGCTAAGGGAATGGAGAATATGTCCCATACCCTTTATTTGATAATTTTCCTTGTGTAATCTTGGCCGATATAGTCCCAAAGATCGAACTCCATATCCTAGCACTTTCTTCCTACACACAAGGGATTAATAACATTAGTATAAAACCCTTTCAAGCGATATGAATATTGAATTGTATTGTATCGAACCTAATCTACTCAAGTGAGATCATATCTACCATTTTTTTTCCATAAATGACTAGATACACAAGATAATTTAGGGGGAAATCATATAGATATATATCCATAACAAGGGACACATTACATCAACAAAGTTTTTTACCTTTAGTTACAATTGAAGGGTCTCCTAGCTTCTTACTCCAACTCCTCCTTGGCCCTCACACAAATAGGAATGCTCTTAACTCTAAAGGTTGCTACAAAATAGTTTTGCAGAATATTCAACCAACACTTAAAGAATCAACAAAATAATAAAATAAATTAACAAACATTTTTATGACTAAAGAATAATTAAAAAGACTTAAGTGCATGAATACTTGGATCAGCTCCTCTTGGTTTCGTGAATAATTTATTGGGGTAGTCTAATATTAGAGAAACCCTCCCTTGACTTAACAAAGCAACAAAAAAGTCAACATTGACTTTGTTATTGTTTTGTTGGATCGAGGGAGGTTTGCTCCAAGATTATTCAAAGCCTAATTTATTCTCCACTGAACAGGACCAACCACAAGAAGGTGGAAGCTCTTATGGCGCCTCCCCTAAAACACGTACCTTTAAAATAGTAGATCATACACATGGAATCTCCACATATCCTTTGTTTTCCTCTTCCTAACAAATATGACATGTAACCTCTATAGCATCTCCACAATCCATTAGTGATTGTGGAGATGCTACAATGGCTGAATGTCACATTTATTAGGAAGAGGACAATATAGGAGAGATGGGGATTCCTTGTGTCTTTTTTTCCATTTTAAAAGTACAGGGTTTGGGGGAATAGATAAGAGGGGTTTGTATAAAAGAATCAATGCCAAATCTTCCTACTACAATATCCTCCAATAATTGTTCCATTGATTCAACCAACACTTATAAATAATAACATAATAAAATAAATTGACAATTTTCTTATGAATAAATAATAATTAAAAAAAACTTGAGTGCATGAATACTTGAATGAGATCCTCTTGGTTTCAAGAATAATTTATGGCATTGGTCTAATATTGGAGCAAACCTTCCTTGATTTAACGAAGAAACAACAAAGTCAACATTGAATTTGTTATTTCTTTATTACATCAAGGGAGGTTTCCTCTAAGATTATTCAAATCCTAATCTCTTCTCTACTAAACATATGCATATGCAATAGAGTAGCTATATTTTATATGAATTTGGTTAGTGCTTTTTGATAATATTGTTGATATATTCCAATGTGTCCAAGAAGTTTTGTGAAGTGAAGAACCCTATTGTGTGGGATCATTCGGGACTCCCTTTGAAACGTGCATCATATACATTGTACTACATGATACATGAGTTCTTTCAAGTTTAGACTCCACTAAGACTAGTGCAAATTCCAAGATTTACAATTTGGTTTGTAATTCTAATATGCATATTTTAATGTTGTATATAAATGATCTCATACTTATAGCAAGTTCAAGGAAACTCTTAGAATTGTAGTGTAAGGCAAAGTTGGCGAGATAATTTGAAAAAGGATATTGGCTTGATGCACTACTTTTAATGTTTGGAATGTGGCAAAGTCCATGCAAATTTTTCTTTGGAAAAGGTAAGTACAAAATCAAGTTTTTGAAGAGATTTCAGATGATGAATCACAAGCCCATGGACACTCCTATGGTAACAAATCCAAATTCCTTCATTGGTTCATATTTGAATGTTATTGATCCATCTATGTATAATTGGTTAATAGATCCTCTCATGCAAGCCTGGAATTTCAAATTTATTTTAGGTGTTAAGTGAAAATTTGATGACATTTACTTATTTTTATGCTTATCATTTTATGTTTCATAGAAAGTTATGTGTCAAAAGTTTTCATATCTTTATACATAAATTTCACCATTTTCATTGTATTTTGAATAGTGGGATACTAACATGTGAAATATTAGATATAAGGGAGAAAAATAGCTGCACAAATGAACATTAATGACTAAAATTAATGAGAGAATTTAAAAGAACAAAAACATATTTTATTCTATAAAAACTTGTATTTTTCTTGTTGAAATATTCATCTAAACTTACTTCTAATCACATTAGAGAAAAAATATGAGCTACTGAATTCAATCCTTGGAAAAAGAGACTAAAAATCACAACTATGTTCATTCTATGCTACTATGTTGAGAAATACTATAGACAAGGACACAAATATAATGCAAAAATGGAGATCAATCATTGAAATTCACAAAAGCATCTAAAAGAACAAAAATAGAGAGATAATGGCCATAAAGGTGATCAAATATCCTATCCTACAAGAACTTGTTAAATCTCCCATAAATCAATGATTGAACATCATAATATCCAAAATTTCTAGAAAATTCAATCTCAAAATGAGCAACAAAATAAGGATGTTACAAAACAAAAACCGAAATGGCTAAATTCATTAGAAAACATAGATAATTGACAAAGAAATTGTAAAATTTTTCAAATTATGTACATACATCTCTTTTAATTTTAAAGCCCCTAGGTTGTAAAAATATACCAAAGATTCTTTTTCTATAGAACATGGAGCTTCTTAGGAGTTGTTGAGAAACAAAAGGAGGAATAAGACTATAAATTTGATCAATTCTTTGAAGCTTCCGATATCCTAAAAAATAAAGGTCTTACAACAAACAGAGCATGCAATAGTAGAAATATTAAAAGGATAAATACAAATCCAAGTATTTGAAGATAAAATTGTGAATGTCTATAAAATTTCAAATCCTTGCAAGATTTTTATTACAGTCTAATTAATCTTGCAAAATGGCCCTAAATTATGCTAAGATTTGAAGAAATCAATTGATACACTTGATATCCTACCAAAAACCTAGTGATTTTAAAGAAACAAACTATTTTACCTCTTCCATTCCAACCACAATAAAAAAGAAAAAGTGATCCATCTATTGAGATATCCATTGAAATTTACTTTAGCTTCCATATACATTGTAAAACACCCTTCACTTTGTAAAGAAGAAATAGGGCAACACTCTCCTACTTGAGATGAATTTTTAATTCAAGAAAGGCTAAGATGGAATACATCGGGCTAGTGTAGTTGTGCTACCAACTTCTTCAACCCAATTTTTTTTTTCTCGAGAGGTTATTTTCAAGTGGCATTCCAAAGCTTCTAAATGCTTGCGGTGTGCTATGTGGGTCTCAAAATTTAAAGAATTAAAAATATTGCATGAATTTTAAGAGAATAAATGTTTCTAAAGGATCTCAACAACTTCCATGTCACCATCCTGGAGCTAAAGCCAACTATGTTTGTTTATCCTACTACCGAAGAGTCAATGAGAATAGAAAATAACCAGAGTTAGCTCTCAAGACGAGCTCAAACCTAAGGAAATAATCATCTCCATGCTTCCATAAATCATGAGTTATGAACCCAACCCTACTATAAATCATGGTTTCTAAGGTATTGATCTATCACATTTGGATATGGTTCATTAACTAGATAAAAATCTAGCTTTAGTGATGCAAGTGGATAATGGTGGCCACCCTCCTATTCCACTTGGACCCCCAACACTATCTCTTTTAGTTTTTTAGTTTCCTTAATTGCAGTACAATTTACTATTTTGGGTATTTTTCAGGTCTTGAACTTCGAGGGCTATTTTGAGGCCTAAATGACCTTTTTAGGGAAAAAAGAGAGACTGAAAAATTCCCAATTGAGTTTTCTTGTTTATTTTTGAACTACTCTTTGAGATCTTCAAAATGAGGTGCTATGATATCCAAATGGAGATCATTGTTATGGGAATAATACACCCTAGGGTACGGGTTCAACACCCCAACAGAGCAGAGGAAATACACCAACAAGAAGAAAACAAACAAGTAGCCTTCATACTTAAATTATTGAAGCAGGAAGAATAAGTATTACCCAAACGTGCTACATTTGAGGTCGTTCCCATAAGGTACAAACCCTCTACTTCCTCCAATGCTTCAAAACATGCATCTCACTCAAGAAAAACACATATACCAGCAGCAACTGAAAGCATGTTCATGATATAAGTGTTACATGATATAAGAATATAAGTATAACACATTAAATCATACATCGGTTAGATTGAAATATGAATTAAAGCATTTATATCTTAACATCAGGAATAAGACATGGCTTCTTTATTGATGACTGCAAAATAATGTGGAAGAATACAACTTGATTCATCCATGGCTCCAAGTGAAACCTTCTGTTGGCTTAGTTGGGCTTGACCCAGGTTTGGAAGTGATTTAGCCAAGGAAATCCCAGTACTATTGGCCCTTTTGGCAACAGTCCACGGAGCATGGACAAAGGTCTCAGCCGAAGTAGTATGAGAGGTTGTTGGAACCAAGTTTTTGCACCCTAGGGATGTCCGATATGAAG
This sequence comes from Pinus taeda, assembly GCA_000404065.3. Lineage (NCBI taxonomy): Eukaryota > Viridiplantae > Streptophyta > Pinopsida > Pinales > Pinaceae > Pinus > Pinus taeda. The sequence continues at coordinate 73,764 of APFE030644172.1, read as the reverse complement.
TGTTTGATACGTGGCCCACCTTTCACACTTACTGCACTATGCCCACCTACGGGCACCCCACACCCTATGATACTATCTTCGCACAGGTCTAACAGCAGCGCGACCCGTGTTATTTACCCAAGTCTACCCTAATTAGTCTATGTTAGTTGATTACTTATATTAAATTCACATATAAGAGTTCATACGAGTATTCATCAAGTGTGCACAGTAAATAAAAAGAGTAAAAGCAATGAATAACATCAACATAAAGATCCCAAAACAGATGCACATAATAAACTTATCCTTATTATCTTTCAATCCCAAGTACAAACCCGACTCCACCCTACGCGCTCAGCTACAGATCCTCTTCCTACTACTATAACCTAGTACACTTTAGATTCCACTCTAGGCTCTAACCATGCTTTTGGTATTCTATCTATTTCATCTCTTTTCCAAAACTATCTTTACACTTAGAGCCTCACTCTATTTATATAATCCCATTATCCACAGACCATGGGTAGGCTGACACAACTTTACATTAATTTACAATATTTAGGGCGAAAAACCATATGACTCGATTATATAGTTCTCGCTTTGCGCCTGTACTTCGTGGAGTTCTACACCCCAATTGACCAAAACTTGGGCTTTAAGCCCCAAAACCTGCTGCGGGGGATCCCATGCCCAACACCTTCCTCCGAATCCATCTAGCCCAAGCCTCAACAATCCTCTTTCAAATGCATACACATGGTGATCTGAAAATGGGGCTCTTAGGCTTCTTGTCTAACTTACAAGAACCTCTCCCACTTCCAAAGCTTCTAATTTTCCCAAGTCTATTTGATCAACCAATGTAGAAATAAGAAATGCTTGAAAATATGGGTGTATGCTTGTATTTGTTTCAGTTGATTATTTACTTTAAAATCTGTCATTTGTGCTAATATGCGAAGGTACTTAAACTGATATATATAAATGCATATAACAGTAGTTAAAGCAACAGTAAAAAAAAACACATAAGACAATAATATAATATACAGTTCATTTTGATATCTTTGGCTACATCTCCTTGAGCTCTAATCAACTCGATTAGGCTCTGGGATTATGGAAATAGTTCTTTTACAAGTGCTACACATAACTCCAATATTTTATACAGGAACATTGGACTTAAAACACCATCTTATCCCTTAGCTCTTGGAGCTCTTTGGCTTTCTAGCTCTGGCACTTGGCTGTGGCTGTGGTTCTTGCTCTAGCTGTGGCTCTGACTCTGGCTTTGGCTCTATGGCTCTGGCTCTGGTTCTGGCTCTCAGCTCTCGCTTCTGGCACTCGCTCTGGCTCTTGGCTCTTGCTGTGTGAGTCGCTCAACCTCCAAGCAACTCCAACAACTATATGTTGTTGTCAATTAAGCTCTTTGGCTTTTTCACTTGAACTCTGAGTGTCTCCAAAGACTCTCTATGCATTCAACATTTTCTTCGTTGTTCGCCCTCCAATCTCTAGTGGCTTTTCTTATTACAGTAAGCTCGGCTTTGGTTTTTCCTGCTTCTAGGTCTACTCTACTGCCTCTTAGGCTGCTCTCTTTTTCTCCCCTTTTTACTTTTTGTTTGTTCATGGCTTATCGCCAATCCATCTCATGGCTATTCGCTTCCTCTCCCATCTCTTCAGATCACCTACCTCTGTCCGCTGGAATTCCCTGCTCTGTGTCATCATCACTGCAACGCTTCACAAAGAGGTGGCCACTTGTCTCCTCACAAGCTGAGCCAGCTCTTCCTCAAACGGTTCATTACTTCGTTTACTCTATGAAATGATTCATCCGCCAACTCAACGGTCCAATCAGACTTTAACCTTTATGTGTTGAAGCTTATTTTCTTCGTTGAAGCTGGTTTCTCATCAGGTTCAATCTCCACCGTTAGATCTGGGGCCTCCAAATCCTACGCTTATCGCTCTTATCACACAATTGACTTGCTCAGATGTTAGCCCGTGATGAGGGCGGTTTTCTTTCTCATCTGCCGGACATGCGTCAATCAATGTATGGCATTGCCAGGTCCTCTCACAATTCCACTTACCGCCCAAAACACTTCCAATATTCCACGGGTTTTGCAGCGCGGTTTTGGAGCACATGACCCACATGTCGTTTCAGTGCTTTTCCCACGGTTTCTTGGCTTTCCTTGTGACTGAACACTTGGGGTTTTGCCCAGCGAAAGCACATCAGAAACAACCTCCGTTTTCTGGTTTGAGCCTCCTAAGTGCCATTTTTGCGCCATGGACAGTCCCCATGGGCCACCGGTCAATGTGCTTTGACTGAAGGTCCTCGTTGCTCTGTGCTAGCTGCAAATTGTCATTTTTTAGATGTTATTTCTAATAGGCTTCGACTTCCATAAGACTTTAAACTTTGGTATGAGATTTTACAAAGGTCGGGTAGCTTTAAGAGAGTTTAAGGATCCAATTTCGAATCACACCTTCCCACTAAAAGAACTTTTGGTCCACCAAAAGACTGATATACTGATCTGAGTAGTAAATAAGAGTAAGCAAACCCTCTTCTTTCAGCCTTTCTACACTTGCCCTCACATAGTGCCTTTGAGCCAAAATATCTAACCACTTCCCTTCTTGGATGGGTTGGTCATCTCAGGAAGAATTGTTTTCATCTTTGACTTCATGCGGAACTTCTACTGTGAAGTTTACAGAAGATAGTTTGAGCTTCTTTACCTTGATCCTCAATCCAAGGTGGCTCAAACAAATGTGAATTACATCTTCTCCACAAAACATTCATTTGTACCTGTTTGAAAAGCTGCCAACAACAATTGTTAACAACAATAGGCATACAGACAACAATTGCATGGGCTAACTCCCGCTTCAGCAAAGAAATAGATCTCACAGCTTGTGAACCCTTCCATGTATTATATTTGCATACAAATGATTAGCCAATAAAACATGCCTTTACAACAAATGACCCTTCAAGTCAAGCATGTAGGAAAAAGACCTTTAGGACTCCTTTCCAAAAGATGAAACACTTCATCCTTGTCCCCATTTTAGAAACCAAGTTAACTTCTCCCAAGCCAACATTACATGCATCTCATGCTCATGCATGCATTCCATCTATCAAATTTTACTTAAGTACACTGTACTTTCGAAGCAATCCATTTCAAAGGTCCCTCCTCTGTTTGCACATCAGCGTCAGTGTGTGAATCATCCTGAACCACATCAATCATGGAATCTTTATTTCTGCCATTTTCTTTTTCCACCTTCTCCTTCAACTTTCGTGGAAGTAGTGCTAGATTAAAAGTCCAACACCTTTCAGTAAGATGCCTTTGCTTATGGCAGTAAGTGCAACACATGTGGATCCTTTTTACAACATGATTTACCTCGTCCTGTGGAACTTTGGCTGCTTGCTTCTTTTCCTTCAAAAGTTTCCTGTAAGTGGCCATCCTCTTCCAACATCTAGAAACATAATGGTTATCCAAACCACAAAAGGAACATGCAATTCTTTTTCCATTCTTTACAAAATCAAAAGGAAGGTGTTTAAAACTATATTTATACCTACCTCTTTCACCTTTATTGCCTTCATGAGGAGGTGAAGCAAATGAAGAAGTGGCTCCCTTTGGAACACCATCACTTTCTTCAAGGACGTTAGAGTTTCCACAACTCTCTAGTTCAAGTGTGTGCTTTTGAACACCTGCATCATGTAAACGATGTCTCGAGATATTTCATTCCTCTTGAATATAATCCTCACACTTTTGAGGTAGAGGACATGCAATGAAACTCCTTTTTCGAACTGTTTCAATGGTCTTCATGGCAGCTTTGGAATTCTCTCCATAAGGCTGTCCATAGCCAAGACCCAAATACTTAGGCCCTTCCTCAACCATTATTGGCCCAACAATACCTTGTGCATGTTTTCCCAATCCTTTTCCCTCATAGCCCATCTTAGACATTAGCTTGGAACCTATGTCTCTGGCATGTTTTTCAAAAGAACCAATATAGCCATTCTTAGAAGAATTTGAAGACAAACAGGAATGGTTTACGTCTTCTTCAAGCTGATACTTGGCCAAGGCTTCTTTTGCAACAAAGAGTTTTGACTCCAACTCATTTATCCTTTTCAGGTTCATACTTGCAATATAAAGTTGCCACTCCATTTCCTGCAATTTGCCAGAAAGCATCTATTTCTCTTCCTCCATGGAATTCAACCGCTCTCTAAGTATGCTGCTCTTCCTTCCATCCTCATACATTTCTCTCACCATATCCATCATGGTGGAAAAGTCTTGCTTCATTTCTCCATTAAAGGAACTTTGGGAGCAAGAAGAATTTGAGAACTCACTTGTAGAAGTTGTCATTTTCAAAATGCACAAAAGAACTTCAAACAAGATTATTAAAGAGATTATCCAGTAACCTCTTGCAATAGCCTTTTGCACTTCAAGCATTGCCTTGAGGTCCTTTTGGATAGGAGAATGCCTTCAGCTCCTCTTCCTTCTTGTCCTTCCTGGATTGAGCTATCAATAGCTTTCCCTTCACCTCTGCAATTGTCAGTCTGCAACCAAGCATACAATCAATGAGGTAATCAATCTTTGACTATCCAAACACCTTTCAAACAAGAAATCTTTGCTCTATCAATCAACCATTCTTATACAAGCTTCTTTGAAGGTGGGGTTAATCAATCTTAAGCTCTGATACCACCTGATCTAAAAATGGGGGTCTTAGGCTTCTTGTCTAACTTACAAGAACCTCTCCCACTTCCAAATCTTCTAATTTTCCCAAGTCTATTTTATCAACCAATGCGGAAATAAGAAATGATTGAAAATATGGGTGTATGCTCGTATTTGTTTTCAGCTAATTATTTACCTTAAAATATGTTTTTGTGCTGATATGAGAAGGTACTTAAACTGATATATATAAATGCATAACGCAGTAGTTAAAGCAGCAGTAAAAACAAACACATAAGACAACAATATAATATGGAGTTCACCCTGATATCTTGGGCTACGTCTCCTTGAGCTCTAATCAACTCGATTAGGCTCTCTGGGATTATGGCAATAGTTCTTTTACAAGTGCTACACTTAACTCCAATGTTTTATACACGAACATTTGGCTTAGAACACCATCTTATGCCTTGGCTCTTGGAGCTCTTCGGCTTTCTAGCTCTGGCTCTTGGAGGTCTTCGCTTTCTAGCTCTGGCTCTTAGCTGTGGTTGTGGCTCTTGCTCTAGCTATGGCTTTGACTCTAGCTTTGGCTCTGGTCCTAGCTCTTAGCTCTTGCTTTTGGCGCTCGCTTTGGCTCTTGGCTCTGGTTGTGTGAGTTGCTCGACCTCCAAGCAAATCCAACAACAATATGTTGCTGTCAATTGAGCTCTCTGGATTTTTCACTCGACCTCCGAGTGACTCGAAGGACTCTCTGTGCATTCAACATTCTTTTGTTGTTCGCCTTCCAATCTCTGGTGGCTCTGCTTATTACAGTGAGCTCGGCTCTAGTTTTTCCTGCTTCCAGGTCTGCTCTACTGCTTCTTAGGTTGCTCCCTTTTTCTCCCCTTATTACTCTCTGTCTGTTCATGTATTATTGCCAATCCATCTCATAACTGTTTGCTTCCTCTCCCAACTCTTCGGATCATCTGCCTCTATCTGCTGGAATTCCCTGCTCTACATCATCATCACTATAACGCTTCATACAGAGGTGGCCACTTGTCTCCTCATGAGCTGAGCCAGCTCTTCCTCAAATAGTTCATTACTTTGGTTACTCTGTGAAATGATTCGTCCACCAACTTAGTGGTCCAATCAGACTTCAACCTTTATGTTTCGAAGCTTATTTTCTCCATCGAATCCAGTTTCCTATCGGGTGCAATCTCCACCATTAGATCTGGGGCCTCCAGATCCTATGTTTATCGCTTTTATCATGCGGTTGAATTGCTCGGATGTTAGCTTGTGATGAGGGCTATTTTCTCTCTCATCTGCTAGACATGCGTTAATCAATGTATGGCATCGCTAGGTCCTCTGACAATTCTGCCTACCACCCAAAATGCTTCCGATATTCCACTTGTTTTGGAGCATGGTTTTGGAGTGTGGGACCCGCCTATCATTTTAGCGCTTTTCCCATGGTTTCTTGGCTTTACTTGTTACCAAGAGCTTGGGGTTTTACTATTTTGAGGGGTTTTTCCCAACGAAAGTGCATCAGAAACAACCTTCGTTTATGGTCTGAGCATCCTAACTACCATTTTTGCACCATGCACAGTCCCCATGGGTCACTGGTCAATGTGCTTTGACCAAAGGTCCTCATTACTCTTTGCTGGCTGCAAATTGTCATTGTTCATAGGTTATTTCTAATAGGCTTTGACATCCATAAGACTTTAAACTTCGGTGTGACCTTTTACAAAGTTCGGGTAGCTTTAAGAGAGTTTAAGGATCCAATTTTGGATCACAATGGAGATGGACATCACAATGAGGAAACAAGGATTTCCTATTGCTGGGAGTGTAGGAGGCCTAGGGATAGATCAAACTTGATTAGGGAAAAGTTGGATATAATATCAATATCCTATCGTTCTCTCCCATAGGACTTCCCCATTAGGAGTATTTATATGACCTCAAAACATTTTTTTTCAGCCGGGAAACAGTTAGGCCACGTGATCCTGTAGGTAGGCTTCTAGTGTAACCTATAAACCCCACCCACAAAATAGGGATTTTATATTTTTTCATATTTTAAATCATATATAATGGTTGGGTATAGTTGAACCTATTTGTGCACACCCTTTTTGTAGGGCAAAGTCGCGTATGAAATTTAAAATAATATTCTTTAATATTTAGATCGTGTCTGAAGGGAAAGGGTTGCCCAAGGCCATGACTCAGAGCATCAAGTAAACAAGGGTGGGAAATGATTCTATAACACATGCCTCCTAATATATGAGGTTAGAAGTGGTACATGATGGCCAAAATGTATTTAGTGTATAGAAAGAATCATATGAGGACTTATGAGGAGATCACTAGATTCCATCCTGTCAAACCAATGGAAGATATCATAAAGAAATTTCATGTCTAAGGTGAGCATACCCATGCTTAGAGATAGTAAAAGAATGTCTACATATCAAGTGTAGAGTGGGTCCAGTATCTATACAAGAACAAAGGAAACTGAGAAATACATAGTGGATCATCTGATCATAGCCGCAAAAGTACATATCAAGGCCATGTCACAACATCACATATAGAAGAACTAATCAATGATGTTGAAGTAGATATCTGATAACTGAAGTCACATAATAGATCCTCAAAAGCACCAAGTCAAAAAGTGGAATAATGGTACTACATGCAACTCGGGTGGCAACATATAGGATGTCATTGTGATGAACTGCAACATAGAAGGTGGAGAGTGTCATTGGTAATAAAATGGAGGGATTGGCATGTGAACCATTAAATGCTTATGCAACCTGAGGCCTTCACCATCTACCATGGTACATTTATACACTATGGGAATAAATGAGTTGAATTTGACCATGTGAGAAATCATTTGATTACTGATCATTGATGTATATGTTAACAAATGTGAGACAACTCACCGAAGCCTAAGAGAATCTATCAATTAGAAGACATTGATGTATTCTCCCTGTCGAAAGTGAAGGAGTCTGCCACTAATGACTGCAAACCCTAAGGTACTAAAAAAATTGCTTTAGATCTTATTACTAGAGCAATAAGTCGAAGTCGATGGGAAAATATCTGTTGGAAGGAAAGAATTAAGGCATCCTACATCAATCTAGTGGGACTGTAATGCACAGCCCAATAATGTGGAAGGAATCGAATGAAGAAAGATGAAGTAACCAATCCAAAGCACGTTTTTGGCATGTTGTCATTTACTTCTCACTCACTACTTGGTAAATGATCACTGGTCTAGGATGCATGAGAAGAGTGAATTTGAATCCATTTCCTGAGCCGAAAAAGTTATCAGAGCTTGATGAGACCCTCTCTATTATATAATGCTTGGAAAAATATTATTGGTTGTATATAGAAGTAAAAGAAAGGGTTCTCGGATCAAACATTAGAGCCTGTAGAAGGTTTCCCCTCAAACATCCAGTTGATTGAGGAAAATGGCTAAGTATGGAGAAAAAAAACGCAATTGGGACCCAAGAGGCTCATCGCATATTGGCAATCAGATGGGTATGAAGCACTGACGTAATGAGAAACAATGATCCCTCAATCACTGATATTACATATCAGTATTTGGTGGGTCCGAGTAGAGAATTTATTACAATTGGTCATCGGAAGGATCCCATGGCACACAACTAAGGTTATTAGCATATCACAGTCCCAAACATTGATATCGCATATCGCATCCTCCAGATCCAATAGTCCATCAGTTACAACATACTCCAAACCATGCGAGGGCTGATATTGCGATATATTGTTGCACCATCGAGGAAGGGCCAAAAAGTTAACAAATAACATTATGGAAAAAAGGGTTCAGGCCTCCCCTTTTCTCTCTCCTCCACGTGGTGCAATCCCGCATCTAAATGACCTCACATCATAGAAGTCTCGTAGTTCAACATCTTTAAAGACTTGCAAACCACCAATTTTTTACCTTTATGTAACATTGTTGGGGGGCCGAGAAAACAATTTACAAAGGAAAAGGTCAACAAAACTAGGGTTGGGTGGGCCATTTTCTCTCTCCTCCTAGAGACCATATGTGATTGGTATTCAAAGCTAATAGGGTACTTGACATTAGCAGTGATGTGGAAATACAGTTGATGATGTGGCAGAGGACATGTGGCACTTAGTTTTAGTGTTTTTGTGGGTGACGTGGCCCCATTTCTAGGTGTCATGTGTCACCACTCACAGGGTGACATGTGGAAGTGATGACACCACCTTGTAGATCAGTGATCATAATAGTTAAGGGGAAAAGGCTAAAGTTGATGGAGCTAGTGACTATGATTTGTGGGAAACCCCCAGTTGCGATAAAGTATTATGTCGTGATCTATAAGGATATCGAGTCAAGACTTTTAGCCCACGCAATGAAGAAAGACAAATTTTAAGACATTGATAAGGTGCGATTGCAATATGTGGGACTCCTCCCCCAAATGCGATAAGTTATGAGCTGTGATTTAGAAAGAGTTCAGGTTTGGGAAATCAGCCGGCAAGGGACTTCTGCAATATAAAGAAAAAGGCCCCCTGCATAGCTATTGAGGGCCTAAGCACTGAAGCATAAGGCCATTTCTCCTAGCCTCTTTTCATATGCAGAGCACTACAAAAAGGGCCACAATAAAGTAGAGCTAAGGGTTGTTCATCTCAAGGATCAGGAAAAGACCACATTCACCACTCCATGGGGAACATTTATGTATGGTCGCATGTCTTTTGGGATGATAAATGTAGGGGCCACATTTCATAGAGCCAAGGACATAAATTTTGTGGGAGAGAAAGACAAATTCTTGGTGGTCTACTTGGATGACATCACAATCTTTTCCAAGATTGAGGAGGAACACATCCTCCACTTAGAACTCACCTTTGAGAAGTGCAAGAGATAAGGTCGCTCCTTGAATCCTAAGAAATCCTATTTGGCCCTAAGTGAGGGGAAGATGCTAGGACATGCAGTTTCGTAGGAGGGTGTGAATATTGATCCTAAATGGGTTGAAGCCATCATCCATATTCCTCTGCCCAAGAATAATAAAGAAGTCCAAGCCTTCTTTGGAGAATATATTTCATGAGGCGATTTACACCCAACTACGTAGAGATTGTCAAAGGTATTACAGACATGCTTAAGAAGGGAAATGAAGTCAAGTGGAGTCATGTCCCCCATGATTCTTTTAGTAGGTTCAAATAAGCTTTGGCTAAAGCCGTAGTGTTAGGGAGTCCTGACTATTCAATGCCTTTCTACATATTTTCTTTCGTCTCTCCACATACCATTTCAGCAGTACTGCTACAAAAAAATAAAGTGGCTTGTGAGCAGCCCATCGCCTTCTTTAGCCAAGTAATAAGTGACATTGAACAAAGATCTAACATATTGGAGAAACAAGCCTACCCACAGATTAAGGATCTGAAGGCGTTTCATGCATATGTGCTGCAATCGAAGATCACAACGTTTGTCCCAACAACAACAGTCAAGGACATCCTAGTGCAAGGAGACAGCGAGGGAAAAAGGGGTAGGTGGATAGCGAAAATGAAGGAATATGAGCTGGAAATAAATCCTACCAAGTGATGAGCCTAGGTATTGCAACAAGAATGCTACAACTCCCACGGCTACGAACTTTACTTATCAATCTGGGGTTCCTACAAACTTGGAGGTCATAGTGCTATATGCACAACTAAAAGTGAAGGTATTATCTATTGTCACTACTCATTTGGCAAGAGACCCTAGGGGTTCCAAGACAAAATTCTATAGGGTTAGAAGAAGCTTAAATATTTGATGGAAGAAGAGAAAATATATCCTAAGGGAGAGCTACTTCTACTGTAGCATTGAAGAAAACAACATGAAATGCTAAACCATACCATAACCTAACTAACCATCCAAAAAGCTATGCTAAGTAGAATTTATAAATTAACACTAATCTAATTTTGCTACCTAAGTTGCAGTGGCAAAGAACATTAAAGCCAGACTAAGGTGTAAGCAAAGAAAACTAAGCTAAATCAGTTTTCAAGTGGAAGAGCAATTGGAGGTCGAAATCAATGCAAGGAGGATGTAAGGATGTAGTAGCGCATAGGGATCATTGGATTGATCAACAAACAGAAGATGGATGGTGGAGATCTTATCGCAGGGCTTAAGTGAATAAATGGACGAATAGGTTTAATGAACAGGATGAATGATGAAGACCTTATCTCAAGGGATTAAGTGAATGGATGGACAAACAAGGTAAAAAAGTAGATGAACAATGGAGATCATATCACGAGGGATTAAGTGGGTGAATGGACGAACGAGTTAACAGGAGATTAATAGTTGATATCTAATCATGGAGATTAAGTCAAGAGATGGATGGATAAGCTTAACAGAAGTGATGAACGCTAATATCTTATCATGCGGGTGAAGTCAAGAGATGGACAATGGAGATCGTATCGTACGAAAAAGAAACGTGCAGAAATGATGGAGCAAGTTTCTAAGGCGGTAAGTAGTTTCTCACACGCCCTTAGGAAGTAAGCAAAATTCTGAAATTTCACATGATTAGCCTTACTGTGTGACACATAGCACGAGAAAACCACTTTTCTCGTCTACTCTCGGGTAGATAACATTTGTGCACTAATCCACGCGAGATTGTACGATAGCCATTGGATCAAGAGGGGCTCATCAACTGCAGAGATTGACCAAGCTAGTTGGTGATTAGGTGAAGTGATAGCCATCGAACTAGGCAAGGCAGATCAATGATGGGGGTTTAAAGCACATAAAGTGATCAGTTGACGTGATAGTCGTTGGATCAAGAGATCGATCAATGGTGGAGATTAATGTTCATAAACCAAGTGGTGGAATTGACGTGAGGCAGCAATTGGAGAAAATAATGAATCAGATGGTGATTTTGAAGGTTTGTTGTTAATCAGATGGTGAGGAAGTGATGCATGAGGAATGTGTTGAAGGTGGTTTTAAACGAAAACCATAGAGAAAACCAGTGTGGGTGAACAAATAACTACATCAAACAGTGAACTCCCTAGCTCATGCGAGAACCATAAAAATATGTTTTTGGGGCTGCTAAAGGGTCCCTTCCTGAAGTCATGGTCCCAGAGGGAGTAGATGAGGCTGAGACACCTGCGCATACGCTTGATTGTGATCTTTTCCCTCTAACTAACTTGTGAACTGAGAGAAGGCACAAATTGAAGTAAATTGAAACAAATGCAGCTACTGAAGAAACTGAACACAAAAACCATGAACAATCTATGGTATATTGTTGTAACGAAAGTGCAACTACTTAACAAAATAAATAGAAAACCAAGAAACTACTTGAGAAAATGATCAAAAATAGAAATCTATGCTAATTAAGAAAATGATGAATGAAAACTAGGAATTTATGCTAGCATAACAGTACAATAAAGAGGAGCTTTAGCTGCTCGAGTCAGGCCCTAACCCAAGAGCTTTAGCCTTCTAAGTTAAGTTAGAGCTGGCTTAAACAAAACTCATTCTCATTATGAAAACCATGGATTATAGAACAACTTTCACAAGTATATTGCAACTGAAAAATAAATTAGAGTTTTACAAATGAATATCTTAATCCTAATGAGGTCCTAAGCCTCTCTTCTTACACTTCTGATAAACTAGTTTCTGTCCTTTTCCTTGCTCGATTGTCTTCTAGTCCTCAAAGTGATGGCTATTTGCACTTTGAGCTAATGGAGGAATAGTCGAATGGAGGGGTAGTAAATGAGGAGTATTTACCTCCTATAATTACTCTCCCTTGTTCCATTATATTTTTGATTGAGGTCCTTGCCATAGTTCCTTTCTTTTATCCTTTATGCCTACATTTTTCCTTGCTTGTATCCTTTATACCTGCATTATATGCACATTAGACCACAAAGCAAAATATCCAACTCTAGCTCATCTCATAAACAAACTATAGTCAAAAGTATGCAATAAGTTGTGGGAATAGTTGGTTTGTCTAAGCTAGGAGGTGCGTTAAGGACAATTAAGGCCCATATAATTACTCAATGATGAGGCTGATCATCACTCCCTACTAAAAGTGTTGCTCATCCTTTGAGAAAATTAGTAAATTTCCATGTCCTTCATGGCTCCGGTAGCCTCTTTAACACCCCATGCTTCTGCTATGTTCTCCTCTTCGTTTTTATTGAAGCTTGCTTTTGTTTCTACTTCTTCTTGGTGCCTGTTACCGGGAATAGTGTCCACTCAGAGCTGCTATTCCCAATAAGACTAGTAGCTATCTTAGAAACAAACAAGTAAAGACTACTTTCGCTTTCCTTTATGAAAAATAGATAAGAGTGGAACAAAAGACACCAACCTTAGTCTTGCGCTTGGTTCCTTGCTTGATTCCTCTCCTTCCTGATAGACCTTTTCTGCTTCTTCTTTGTTTGCCCAGCTTCAAAGAGCACATGTGGAATCAAAGTAGCATAATACTATCAAAGAACAAAGATCTATATTCATAAATAACACAGGACCAGATATGTATTAACCACACAAATGCATATACAATCAAACATACAAGAATGTGGAGGAAAACGTGAATAGCTTTATTAATATCAAGAATAACAAGAGGATTACAACCAATTGTTCTGACCCAGCATCATCCTCCAACAAGAAAGCCCTTCTTCACCTCAAGTAATGCTTAGATCACCCAACACTATGAAGTTTCACCAGAAAACTGACAGCACTTCTCTACAAGATACAAGATTCCAGCCTTTGGATCTCTGTGATGAGGGATCCATAAATAGATGATTGTAGGGGGGCGAGTCATCTTCTGGGGTCTTGATTAGTGTCCTCTCTCTGATAGTTCTTGATTCCACTTGGAGAATGATGATCTCTTACTCATCCCTGGTCGAAAACAGAGAGTCAAGCATTAGAGGGGAAGCTTCTGGAAGATTCCATGATCTTCCACCTTGCAATTTGTCCCTGCCATTTGTCCATTCCCGACCATCACACCCTATAGAGGATCCATTCAGTATGCATCACACCCTGTACACTGGGAAGGTGATATGCATCGCACCCTCTACATTAGGTTTTCAGTATGGTCCAGTTTTGACCATTTATGAGCAGTTTTTAGTGGAGAACTTCTAGGAGATAATGTAATCATCTGACCTTGTTCCTTTAGGCAGTGAAGCAAAATTTTGAGGTACTTAGGAGCCCTTAGTTTATGGACATTTATGATTGGGGTTCAAGTGCCCAAAAATGTCTATAACAGTTGCCCCCTAAAGCATGAGGTCGTTAATCTTTTTGATGTTGGGTGAAATGGTTTACCATGAGGATCCAAAGTTTTTTCGAGCTGGGAGATGACCTGTAATAAGATACAATACAATACATTATCTTGAAATTTTTTTTTCATGATCTAGCTGAGGCGGGCATTCCAATGCTCAGCTTCATAAATTCATTTTCATGTACATAGGACAGACAATCGTCTGTGTGGCAGACTGATGATTTTAACTCATCATCCTTTGATTTGGATGATCATCTGTTCGACAATGATGTACATTTGATGTCTTTATATTCCTGAATATATCGGAGCCCGAATGGATGAAACTAGATCTGGGGTCTTCAAAACTCGTTCAATCTTCACTCGGAGTACAAGTCGATCCATGTGAAAAATGTTCTAGAGTCGAACATGGAAAGACATTGTCTGATTACCAGCCAATGATGTAAGCTGTTAACAGGCACGAGAGGAATCACCAATAATGACAATGACCCTAAAGGTACTACAGTACAATTCATGTGGTGTGAAAAATTATTTGGCGCCGAACACCACGCAAAATCTCTCGGTCGAAGGCCATTAATGTAACCTATCACCGAAAGTGAGAAACTTGCCATTGAGGCATGCAAGCTTCAAAGTACTAAAAGGGTTGTTCCTAAGTCAACTTCTTGGATAATGAGCTGATGCTGACAAGAAGTGATCCATTGTAGGAGGGCCTTAATGAATCCCACATCAATGACACGGAACGAAGCAAATGATCTTGGAGGTGAAAACAATCTGACGATACAGGGTTTAGGGCGGCGGTCATGAAAGAATGGAGCATGAATGTATTGCAGTGGGTGAGACACAGGCGAATTGTCTGAATGACTTCTCTTGAACATATTGGCGACATTGACGATGGATTGGTAGCTTTAACCCAAAATATGGATGGTGTGATGGACCAATGGTGATGACCAGTGAATGGAACAACCCAACCCGGCTTGGATGCGGAAGGAAAGTGTCATGTTCAAGAGCGACTTGCTACCAATAAAGATTTTTCAAGTTTTCTCCAATTTACGCAGTCATTGCTGACAATACCTCTTTATTTTTTTCAAGCTTGAGGAGGATAACATATGCTTGTTCTATAATCTGCCCTTCGGGCGAACCTATCGCTATATTTTAGCGAGCCTAGCGACAATGAAACTCATTCTTGTCCATTTGGATGAGTTTGTCGCTATTCGGTTTTAACGAGTTTAACGACAAAGATAACTTCGTCCTTTTCAAGTTTAGAGAGTCTGAAAGGGAAAGAAAGGAGACTCCAAAGATTCTTTTTCGTAATGTAATCCCTTAAGTCCAAAAAGGAGTAAAATAATACGAAAGGGATGAATTTTGAATAGTTTTAATGAGCTGAACAAGACAAGCGCTCGATCTTTTTGTGTAATAATCCCTCGGGTCCAAAAAGATTAAAATCTAGAGGAGGGATAGCACTTCTGATGAATTAACAAGCCGGAGAGGCTAATTGCTCGGCAATATTTTCATATTTTACGAGTCAGTTGAAAAGAGCTTAAAGGAGACACATTTTTGAGGAACGAGTGATGATTTTGGGTAGTAGTTGATTCCAGGTAAGGTTTGGAATTTTCCAATCACAGTAGTGTCACAAGGATGGCTAATAGAATCACTCTTCGCAGATGTTCCTCGAAGGGGTAAACAATCATATGGCGGTGAATGATCGACTAAAAATAGAGTGGAGGTGATGATGAGAACACGACCAAAGCTCAAAACCTGGCGATAAGACATTCACAATGGTTATTCACCAGTTCATTTTTTAATGAGCTTAAACTCTGGGGGAAACATTTTCTCATGACTTATGTTTATTTTTTAACGAGCTTGAACTATGTGCTAAAACTACTCGTGATAATGGTCATTGATTCTTTGATTCACCATTAACATTTTGTTCTTTCAAAGATTGTACTGCCTGTTCATTTGCTTCATCAAACTAATTAGAAATGAAAACATATGCTTGATAAACGAGTTAAGAACACTAATATTTTACTCGAATTACGTGAATGGTAAATTAAAAGTGACTTTTACCTCTCATTTTACCATTTCATTTGAACTTGGTTTGTTGGAGCTCTAGAGGTGCTTTCCCCCCCCCGATTTTCACCAGCTGATTTTGGGAGATTCTGTGGACGATTCCTGACGCTGTTTGGACTAGGTAGGAGCTAAACTTGTACTCTTCAATTGCATTCTTTTCTTTTTGAATTTTGAGCCTGTTTCCTTGCTCTGCTGAGTCTCTGGGGTTTGAAAAACTCACCTTGGCACCATCACACCCTTCCTTAATCGAAAGGTGCGATGCATACTGGTCTTCTCACTGACTAGTCAGTATGCATTGCTCCCAGTACACTTACTAGGGTGCGATGGGTGTAGGGAGGAAATTTTTTGCACAGTTTTCTCATAGATTTTTGCCTATTTTTTTACCAAATGAAGATCCTGACTCTTCTCTTGTTTGTATTTTAGAGATTCATCGGAGAAAAATGGTTGTTACATGGCGAGAACATGAGCATGAAGAAGAGGACGTTGTTGCTTTACATGATCCGGGCACAATAGCTGCATTGCGGAACTGTGGCTTGTTGAAGTTTTTCCATATCTCTAGCATGAGGTAACAAATCAGCTTGTTGCAATACTTCCTCAATGGCTGGGATCCTATCAACTAGGTGTTCCAGATTAGGAGAAATCGATCCCCTTGACTGTCATGGACATCTATTTTTTGACCGGTTTATTGAGGCATGGTGCCCCTCTCTCATTATCGGGCTCTGCCCGTGGGGGTGAGTCCATGAGGGAGTATATTTGTCGGCACTGGAGAGAGGGATCTCAGCCAAGTACGAATGAAAATATCAATATCCGAGATGTCACTGACGGGCCCTTGCGGACCATTCTGTTCACTTTTGCTAGACTGGCTGGTAGTTCTGCTCTTCACATAGCTAACAGGTCTTACATGCAATATGCTTTGGAATGCCTTAACCGAAGGTGTTCAACTAGTGTGATGCAGTACTCTCTGTGATGAAAGAACAACTGACCAAGGTGAAAAGCGGAAGATCCAAGAACTTCGGCGATGGTACTATTTTGACCGCTTTCACTTTGGAGAGGATCCCACTGATGCAACCGCAGTACATCTCACTTGGCCTACCTCCATCGACTGAACCACAGATGCAGAGATGGGTTGACCTCATGTCTCGGCATGATGGCCAGCCTCAGATTTCTTTTTCTGATACTTTCTTTGAGTGGTTTGATTATCAGGAGATGGTTTATGCCAAGTTTCCATATGCTGGCATGGATTTTCGGGGTGACCCGGATGTGGTGCTACCAGCTGGCGAGCAGTGGGGTGCTATGGGTAAATCTTCTGACCATATCTCTGTTCATTGTTTTTTATAATTTTCTTATGTTTTTTTGACCAAGACTAATCAAAACCCATGTGCTCATGCAGATATTGGACCAGTTGGACCGACAATACGCTGCAGAGACCTAGCGGCCACTCCAGCAGGAGAGACTGTTGGGAGGGCCATCCTTCACGACTTTGACGTGGTCGAGACTCTTTCAACACTACAGGACCAGATCGAGGGTCTTACCCTTGGTATCCCAGATGTGAGGACTGATGAGCTGCCTCTGTAGTTGCAACGACATACTACTGGAGTGTCGAGTTGATGGACTAGGCTTTTACACATGATTGCATAGGCGGTGACTTGTTTTCACCAGCATCATTAGACTAGGGTGCCCCCTAGCATTTTGCGTTTTGGGTCATTTGACCAATTTTGTCTTGGTTACTGAACATTATGTATAAACTATAAACATTTATGTATATATTTTTTATTTTCGGAGCTTTATTTTGGTTAAGTTACATGATCCTGCTTCATATATTGATGTGATGCTTCTTTTTATAAATGTCGCAAATGTCTATCTAACACATAATTTGCCAATGAGTCTGTCAATGTGTTTAAACTTCTGGAAATACGTTGATATTGAATAAAATTGAACTGTCTTTCCAAAATTCTGACTCTTAGGAACATGCGATAGATAGTTGGATTCCGCACGGAATAGATGCCAGTGAGTTGTAGAATGATGAGCTATGATTCTAGCCTGACGACAAGTCAGCATATGCCATGTGTGATGGCATCAGAGAGGAGTTCTATCAATGCGTTTTATTTAGCGATATTGTTCATCGACTGACCAATACATACCCCTCTGAAACTTACTAAATCGCCGCTGGGATTGAAAATGGCCCATGCCAAAGAAGACAGGTTCCGCGAACTACGACCCGCTCCATAGGCATATCCAATGAATGATTCCAATAGGTTCGACATCTGCAATGAATGCAAAAAGTGGATTACCTAACCAAAATAATTTTCTCTTGGCAAAAACAAAAATGTAACAAAAGCATGAAGATTACTACGCGGAATTAAGCATAGTAACGCTTGAGGTACAACCCATTGCGAGGTTGCGCCAATGGAATCCCATCATAGTCCATCAACTCGTAGGATCCTTTTGCTAATACATGCTTAACAATA
This sequence comes from Pinus taeda, assembly GCA_000404065.3. Taxonomy (NCBI): domain Eukaryota; kingdom Viridiplantae; phylum Streptophyta; class Pinopsida; order Pinales; family Pinaceae; genus Pinus; species Pinus taeda. Next base: position 55,470 of record APFE030644172.1, on the reverse strand, counting down.
TAGGGACCCATCCATAACGATTTGAATTTCCCTGCTCCCAGCTTATCGGATTCCTGGTCATAAAGTAATACTAGGTCACCTTCTGAGAAGACACGAGGTTTGACATTTTTGTCGAATTATGCTTTGACTCATTCTTATGAGCTTCGTTAGCCAAACCTACATTGCGACGGGTTTCATCCAATTGGATTAGTTCCAAGAAACGAGCCTATTCTTCTGAGGTTCCGGGGAGAAGGTCGACTGCGAGTTTGAGGGACGAGATTTCACATTGAATAGGTAAGATTGCTTCCAGACCGTACACAAGTTGAAAAGGTGTAAACTCAGTTACATTTCTTACCGATGTCTGGTATGCCCACAAGGCCGAGTACAGGATCAGGTGCCAATCCCATTTATGGACTCCGATCATTCTTTGCAGCATGCGCTTTAGGACCTTGTTGATCGCCTCAACCTGTCCGTTAGCTTGCGGATAATACGGAGTAGAGCTGTCGTGGGACAGTCCTAATTTGGCAGCTAGCTCAACCATCATGTGATTGCGAAAATGCGATCCATGATCTATGACTATAGCCTATGGAACGCCAAATCTAAAGACTACATGATTAAAAAAGAAAAGGGCAGTCATTTCACCGCTGTTGTTTAATGTAGGCATCGCCTCGGCCCATTTGGTAAAATAGTCTACCGCGACTATGATATACCCATGCTCCCCAGCTGAGGTGGGGTTACTTGTCATGAAATTTGTGCCCCATTTGGTGAATGGCCCAACAACAACTACTGGTTGCAGCAGTGCAGGTGGTCTTCTGGTTTTGCTATCGAAAATTTGGCAAGCATGGCAACTTCTAACTGCAGTTATGCAATCTTTGAACATTGTTGGCCAGAAGTATCCTGGTTGCAAAATTTTTTGCACCATAGCATAACCAGATTGATGCCCCCCACATGCGCCTGAATGACAATCATTCAGGACTTTTTCGGCCTCCTCATGGGTGAGGCACCTCCGCAAAACTGTATCAATACCACGACGATAAAGGGTATCACCAACGATCACATAGTATTTTGCTTGGTATCGAATGCATTGTTGTTCAGAGCATGAGGTGTTAGACCTATATGTTTATCTCTAGAGATAGATGATTATATCTCCGTACCATGGATTGCTTGAAGATATCAGAAACAAATTTTCATCCACGATTAATATCCACAATGTTGCATCGTTGGACGATGATGGGAGATCAAATAGTAACTCCGCGAATACCAGGGATTTCTTTGATTTGGATTTTTTGAATTCCAGATCAAACTCTTGTAGAATCGCTATCCATTTTGACTATTTGCCCCCCAGCAACTGTCGCGAAAATATATAAGTCATGGGGTTGCAATCTGATAAAATGGTAGTTTTTCTGAAGAGGACATAGTGTCGAAATCTCTGTATTGATTGAACAGCTGCTAGCACGAGCTTTTCAACGTAGAAGTATTTCATTTTCGTATCATTTAAGTTTCAGCTTAAATAATATATAAGATGTTCAATTCCATTATCCTCTTGAACTAAAACCATTGCTATGGTCGTATCTGCTGCAACCAGATACAAGTTAAAGTATTTTTGATAATCAGGAGCATACATTAATGATGCTTGTATTAGATATTTCTTGAAAGCATCAAAGGAAGCTTGCGTGACCTGATCCCAAACGAAGGGTACTTCTTTTTTAATAGACGAGTATAACCTTTAACTAGTTCGACATAATTTGGAATGAACCTCCTAAGGAAGTTTTCTTTCCCTTGGAGTTTCTGAATCTGAAGAAAGTTTGAAGGTGGAGGCAAGTGGATGATTGCCTGAACCTTTCATGGGTCGAGACGAATCCCATCCTTTGAGACCACGAAGCCAAGTAAACGACCAGAACTGACACAAAACACACATTTGTGCGGATTGAGTCGTATCTTGTAGTGTTGGCAACGTAGAAATATTGCTCTCAAATGCCGCGGATGATCGGTCTGCTTTCGCGAATGAGCTGGAAGATCGTCGAGATATGGTTGAACGATGTTTTTGATGTCATGGAAAGCGTAGTTCATAGTTCTTTGAAAAGTTGCCCCTACATTCTTTAAACCAAAGGGTAGCTTGCGATATGTGAATGTGCCCCATGGACAAATGAATGCAGTCTTTGACTGGTCCTGTGGGTGAATATTTATTTGATTATACCTAGAAAATCCATCCATAAATGAAAAGATTTTGCATCCGGCACATTCATCAATTATCTGGTCAATAAAGGGTGTAGGGTAGTTGTCTTTCGGACAAGCTTGATTTACATCCCTGTAATCAATGCACACTCTAATCATTCCTTGTTTCTTCATCACAGGAACAACATTCGATACCCAATCGGTCAGAGGAACGGGTAAATAAAACCAACATGGAGGAGTTTTTCAACTTCTGCCTTGATGGCAACGACTTTCTTGGGGTGCACCTGCCGTAGTCGTTGTCGTACCGATTTGACATCTGGATACATCTTGATTTCATGTTCAACTATGCTCGAGTCAATACCTGGCATTTCTTCATATGACCAAGCAAAGACATCTCTAAACTCGCAAAAGAGAGCACTATATATTTCTAGTTCTGAAGAAGAACAAGATTTGCCAACATGAATATTCTCTACAACATCTGTTTTGGTTGAGATATTTATGGCAATAGTCTCTTCGATATTGGATAGGTTCCTCTTAGAATCCACTGTATTTATAGTATTCGTCAGAAAGTCAAATACTGAAGGATGGTGTAGGTTGCTGGAATTATCTTCTTTCCAGTTCAGAAGATGGGAACGATGGTGGTAATATTCCCATGGTGCCCAATCAATCATCATCGATTGAATGATTCCTTCGTCTGTAGAGTGTACTTGCGACCAAGGATCTGTAGGGGTACCATATTCCTTAGACCTATCAATCCAAACGCTTGATGAGCGTTGATACAGGTTTGCCTCCCATGCTAAAAACATTGATTGCTATAATATTTCCAGTGGGGTTAGAGGCAATACCTGTAGATGATCCATTTTAACCTCGTTTTCTGACATCTTTTGAATGGAAGATATCATATTGCAGGTTCCTATGTTAGCCACTTCCATCGAATTGGTTGGAGGCAGTAGGGTAAAAGTTCCCATTAATGTGGGGTCTTTTAGTAGGCCTACTCCGATATTGTGAAGCATGCTAGGGCTTCCATGGATCATCGGAATGCTTCCCGTAACTTGCGAACTGTTGAGGAGAAAAGTTTGTTGGTCAATTATTGTAATTCCTCCTTGGGAAGGAAATGCAATTTTCCTAAAGTAGGTTGACACAACTGCTGCCATGGCATATATCCAAGGTCTTCCAAGTAGGATGTTGTAATCGAGGTTTCTGTTGATGACTTCAACATCAATTTCTACTGTTTTTCCCCCCAGTTCAACTTGCAAGTTACTTAATATTCCATACGGGGTGTATGTTTGTCCATCAAATGCTTTTAATGTCGTCGACGATCGTGACAAGGATGGAGAGCCTAGAGTTTTCTAGCAACTCATCGACATGATACATGTGGATGCCCTCTTATCAATAATTGTTCTATGAACAGTTTTGTTGAGGGCTTTCACTTGAATGAGGAAAGCTAGTTGAGCTGGTAACTAAGGGTCATATCCTTTGTGATTAAAAGATACAAGATTGGAATCTGTTGGTTCAATCCCACCTATTGCTGATAATAAAGCCTGCTTTAGGAGTGGCAATTTTGTAGTACCTCAAGAGTCGACATTGCGGAGGGCAATTGGGCTAAATTCTCCACTATATTATAGTGTTGTGCTGCTCGGGCACGAGGATTAAATGTCGATTTGTGTATTACTCCCTTTGGCGGTTTTATTGTTAATTCAGGAATTATGGGTTGCAAAAATTTGGTCGAAGTTGTTGTTGAATTACTAGGTTGATCATTATCCTTGTTGTTCAACATCTGTGGATTCCCATAATATTTACTCCTTGTCGATATGAGAGCATCATCCAGTTGCTTTGAAACTGAAAACATTAGTACTTGCAACGGGGAAGCATTTTCGCTAGCAACCAGATTTGTTCCTGGGTTCGGAAACAGATCAGTCAATACAGCCAAGGTTTTTGAACTTTTGAAGGATTTTCTAAGTTCATCTTTATATGGAAACTCACTGGTCCAGTGATCCTCGTCACATATATGACATGGAGTTTTTGGTTTCCTATTCCCAGAAGGGTTTTTAGAAGCGTTTTTAGGAGATGAGTCCTCCTGGTTTTTCTTCTTCCATTGTTTTTTCTTCTTGCCTCCTGGTTGCTTGGGTTCTTTTCCTTTGTTTGTCGACACAACATTTACTTCCGAGGCTAGAAGTTATTCATTTGCATTTTGAATCGAAACTGTGTGGGCCTTTTTTGATGTAGCCTTTACGATTTTAGTGCTTGTCGTACCTATCACACCATCACCGGCATGAGAGTCTTTGTTTGATTTAGGAGGCGGAGGAACGAAAAATTCTGGTCTAGGAGCATCAGGGATTTTATCATAGGGCATGCCAGACTAAGTATAAATCAAGTCTAGATATTGTGCATGAGAAATAACTTGCTCTTCAGTGACGACTCCTCCCTTTGCCACATCTTTTGTAATAACAGGTAACAGGGACTTAATAAACCATTCAGCCAATAGCTGATCAGGAACATACGTTTTTACCATTCTACGACGACGTTGCCATTCATGAATATGATCGGATATGTGATTGGCTATCGTTTGTTTGAAATTGGTAAGTAGCTCAGTTCCTATTTCGTACCTTATAGGTAACTGAAAATGGGTTTAAAAGGTCGTGGCTAGGGTACTGAAGTTATCAAACGAAGCTTTAGGCAATTCGATATACCACTTTGCTGTCGGACCAGTTAGCATTCGCTGAAAGAGGTGAAGCATGATTGAATCATCATTGAGAGTGTTTGATGAACACCATAGATGAAAGGTCATCACATGATTCGATGGGTCTTCGCCCGGGTTTCCATTGAATTTAGGAATATCAGACGGAAGTTTGTGCAGAATCGCCGACCACCAAGGGGCGTAGGCAATTGGATCATTCGTTAGTCGATTTAGGTCTGGTAACTCTAGAGTAGCCACAAAAGGCAACTGCTGATTCAGGCTTGGTTGAGTATACCTAGGATAAGATGGAATCGCTTGAGCAGTTGGTCTTTGCATACCAGCATAATGCATTTGATGTTGGTAACTTTGGTAAGGTTGATGGGCATAACCATTATGATATGGTTGATACGGCTGCCCATTACTCGCAAAGACTTGTTGCTCATATCCTTGGTAAGCTTGCTGGAATTGTGGTTGTTGGTATTAAACTAAACATGGTTGTGAAGCCATGGGATGTTGTCCAGTACTGACTGTTTGACCAAGATGGGGGTTGGCGTTCCCTGTTTCAACCTATGCCATTCCACTAGTTGGTGATTGCGGTTGTGTCGTAGGTACAAGAGATTGTTGCATTACAACCTGCAAAACTCGAGGTTGGCATACAACTAGTAACACTTGTACTTGTGATACTACCACAATAGCTAGCGTAGTGGATATATTTGTCATAGGTAAACTTTGTTGCATTGAGCATACAGCTCTTGGTTGTTGAGGCAGGATTGGCACCCAACTGCTAGTCGTGATTCCAGCATAACCCAAATTTTGTTGTGAACTCACGCATGGTTGTCCTTCTGAGGAAGGCAATGAAAGGTTATACAACCCTCCATACGACGATAATCCAGTACTCAAAGGAATGGTTTTCCTTTGGGAATCAGTTTGCCCAAATTGACCTTGCGAAGGATCAATTTGTTGAGACTCAATGTAAGAGATTCCAGATATAATTCCGAACGAACAAACGGGAACAATCCATACTGTCAAAACAGTCCCTGGATGGACTCCATCTAGTGATTGAGAGCTGGTTGGAACAGACGGCACGCCAACGAACATTGTCGGAGTAGTAGAAGGAGCTTCTGTTGCTGCTGTGTCGGGTAACACAATCCTTGATGTCGACGGTTGTTCAGACATATTAAGACTATCCAAAAGATTCCTTAGCGATTCTTCAGGAACTTCTGATGGCGGGTGAATATCTTCTGATGAAGAAGGACATAGGGCGATCCCGGCTCCAAATTGCGTTGTAGCGTTAGATGGAGGATCTTCCACAATCTCTTCTATGGCAATCAATCGAGGAGGAAGAGGTAGACCGTCAGGTCCGTAAAATATTTCTGGTGCCGAAGAAGATATAAGTTCTGTAGCAATAGATGGTTGGGGATTAACACCTTCCGAATCAGCTGTAGATGGAGCTGGTTCAGGAATAGAAGTGTTTATTAGTCACACTAGGATCAGTTGTAATGTCCTTTTGTTGTTGCAGAATTTCTTTTGTAGAGGAGGGGATACCATAAATGTTCAGAGTAACCCGTGTCTCTGAGGATGTTGGAGTGCTTGCCCCAACCAACCTAGGTGACTTTGACCTGGTCAAACGAGTTCGCTTTGTCCGGAATGGTTTCTCTTCCGGAGTCAACGATGGTTGACTCATAAGTCTTCGCGAACGACGGGGTTTTGATTGACTTTCTTCCATGATTGCGGATTACTTGATCAACTCAAAATAAAAGGGAAAAATGTTTTTCGAATTAAATGAATTTTAGACGCTTTGACACAACTTGTTTTGTCAATTTTAAAGAGTCAAGAAAAAGCAAAAGATGAATCTAGTCGCCTTTTATTTTTATTGAGCATAAAGTGTCAAGTGCTCAGAGGACCTTTTCTTTTAAGGAGTCTGAAAAGGAGCAAAATGGACTTCTCTGGAGATCTAGGCAGAGGGGATTACCAAACCAATTGTAAAACTACAGAATACTTTTTATGGTATGGAAATCAATATTCCTGAATGATGTGTTCAGTGCATTGCGATCGATAGGGCGACAGATACGGCTTCCTAATGATAAAGGATGCAGTCTATTGTGGTCTCCCAAAATATACTCGACGATACGTGGGAGAAAAAGTCCGTACTGGCACTTTCCATCTTAGAGTGGAGGAATCACCCAACCAACAATGAAAACAACAGTTACCAGGTTTTACGACACCGGAATACGTCTCTAGCCTAGACCTCTAGATGTTGTGCGTTAGGTTCCAAAGTGTTGTTAGATTCATTAAATTTATTTTAAGTTGATCTTGCTTAAAAATTTTCCTTTCAGGTTCATCACGTGATGTGTATACAATTCCTAAAATGCAGTCTAGATGATAAACAAACGTTTAATCTTCTTTTGGCAATGAAAATCCTAGCTACTAAGGAAAGAAAGTTAAGAATCTTTCAGTAAAGAGCACAGAGCACACGCTAAATGCACCGTCCTAAATCAAACCAAGTAGTCTAAATGCAAATGCACATGCATGTATTTGTTTTTAGCCTTCTTAATGTATGAATAACGATAAGAAAGCAAAGTGAAAATCTGAACTATTTTCAAAGCGACAATACTCAACAAATTTCTTTTCAAAATGAAGTGAAGGTAAGAGAGACACTTTGCGATTTCGAAATGAAAATTGCTTTTCGACACTTTAAAAACTATAATTCAAATCATATGCAATATTAATTGTATAATCAGCTATCAAGAACAATGGGATTGTCTTCTATGACTAAAAGCGACAGCTACGACACTTTCAAATCAAGAAACGACATTTCGACTATGCTACTTTTTTGCAAAAGAGAACTGAAAATGGCGTACAATACATAAAAACACTTATAGTTCTTTGCACTATGGAGGAAGAATAATGTAAGAGAAGGGGGTTTTAATAGAGACACACTGACCACAGATAGCAAAACTCCTGAATAGGACTAAAAATGGTGAGGAAAAACCAAAGTCTGAAGGTAAAGTTAACCTTCCCTGACCATCTCACCTGTCACATAGTGAATTCAGTATGCAGCGCACCTACTGCACTCGGGAAGTGCGATGCATATAGACTGCCTTGAAGGCAGGGTGCGATGGTACCAGTGCGAGACTTTTAAACAAGTTTTTACTCACAATTTGCAATTCAGTTCAGGGATTTAGGCCGAGTAAGTGATGTTCAGTATATGTAAATCATAGGGTTGATCTAAGGAGGTTACTAGAGCCACCACTTAGGGCCATTAGACTATTTGCAGATCGATTGTTTAATTCATAAACAAAGCCCAGCGATAGACTGAAGCATCATTGATCTACTTTTCATTTTTATAAAAAATGCAGTTCGAAGGCTAGCTGGCTTGGCTTCAGGCTCTGTCTCTAAGTTTATAAAAGAAACAAAGATAGGCTAACAAACAATCTAGTCGCTCCCCAACGGAGTCGCCATTTTGTTACCGGGAATAGTGTCCACTCGGATGCTGCTATTCCCACTAAGAATGGTAGCTATCTTAGAAACAAACAAGTAAAGTCTACTTTCATTTTCCTTTATTAAAATAGATAAAAGTGGAACAAAGGAGACCAACCTTAGTCTTGCGCTTGATTTCCTTGTTTGATTCCTCTCATTCCTGATAGATCTTTGCCGCTTCTTATTCCTTTGCCCAGCTTCAAAGAGCACCTGTGGAATCACAACAACATACTACTATCAAAGAACAAAGATCTATATTCATAAATAACACAGGACCAGATGTGTGTTAACCATTCAAATGCATATATAATGAAACATACAAGAATATGGAGGAAAACTTGAATAGCTTTATTAAGATCAAAAGTAGCAAGAGGATTACAACCACATGTTCTGACCCAGCATCATCCTTCGCAAGAAAGCCCTTCTTCACCTCAATTAAAGCTTAGATCACCCAACACTATGAATATACACCAGAAAACCAACAACACTTCTCTACAAGGTACAAGATTCCAGCCTTTGGATCTTTGTGATGAGGGATCCATATATAGATGATTGTAGGGAGGTGAGTCATCTTTTGGGGTCTTGATTAGTGTCCTCTCTTTGATAGTTCCTGATTCCACTTGGAGAATGATGATCTCTTACTCATCCCTGGTCGAAAACATAGAGGTAAGTGTCAGAGGGGAAACTTGTGGAAGATTCCATGATCTTCCACTTCGCAATTTGTCCCTGCCATTTGTCCATTCCCGACCATCGCACCCTACAGAGGAGCCATTCAGTATGCATCACACCCTGTACACTGGGAAGGTGATATGCATCGCACCCTCTGCGCTGGGTTTTCAGTATGGTCTAGTTTTGACCATTTATGAGCAGTTTTTAGTGGAGAACTTATGGGAGATGATGTAATCAGCTGACCTTGTTCCTTTAGGTAGTGAAGCAACACTTTTGGGGACTTAGGATCCCTCAGTTTATGGACATTTATGATTGGGGTTGAAGTTCCCAAAAATGTCTATAACACTATCCATCCTCCATTTTCCTTGAGAGATCCAAGCAAATCATCATGGTTATTTCCTACCTCCTTGGCTATTACTCAAATGAGTGGGTAGATGAGGCAATTATAGGATTTCTTTCCATTTTCTCTGCAGATTCCAAACCTTTCATCTTGTTCAACTTCAGCCAATTCCTTGCAGATTCCATCCACAAACAGTTTATCAAATTCCAAATTGAAGAAGTATTTAAATATTCTTCTATCTTAGTATATATGATTTTATATTTTTAGGGAGACAACCTGAAGATTGCCTTACAAAAGTTGGATGAAGAAGGAAATCAACAATCAATCATCTTCTGGAATACGCTGGTAATGAAGGAACAAAAGGAGTATTCATACAAACAATTCATAGAAATGTTTGTACACCCAACACTCAGTCTCCTAAGCAACACTCTAGAACCAAGAATCAGTGAAGAAATAAAAAAAGTCTTGCAGTTATCAAACCAAGTCTAGGTAGGAGATTGGTACCTTTATTAGAATTACATAGAGCTAAGGATACTTGGGTGTGAACTTGCCCCTTACAATCTGCCAAAATTCCTCCCAATGAGGATTTTTCCTTTAGAATACATCATACAAATTCTCAATATGGATGAGATTCATTTTGTAGTTGCTAAGAAGAAATCTCATTTCAAAATTAAAACACAAATAGGGACTTTCATTTGCAACAACAGGGAAACATGGGAAGAAGCAGACAAATTGCTGAAAGAAATGAAGTTCAGTTTGAGTTTCACATGGTCATATGATCCATTAGGGGTCATCTCCAAATTAAGCGTAGAAAACAAATCTATTGCTTACTTTCATACATCCAGACCAAATATTGAAAAATATAAAAACTAGCTAGATTGGACTGAGAACACTCTAGAAGAGGAAGAGGAGTAGTTGGTGTCCACTTCGACAGTATAGACTCTTGTCACACAGGAGAAAACAAAGAAAATAAATAGAGAAGAGGAGTCACCTTCAGAGACTTAGATTTCTAGTGAAGGCTTCAAAATCATGTATAGGAAGAAGACGAAGCTCAATTCTAAACTAAGCCTAAGCAAGGATTCAGATCAAGAGAATATTGCCACCACCAAAGAGCCACTTGTTTCCTGACTAGTAGGTTACCAAACTAAAATTTCTCCTACTACCTCAACAACTTCATAGGATCAACGACAGGTTATGAAAACTAGCACATCTACCACAGGGGATACAAAAAAGAGTATATTTGATATTTTCAAGGAGATTAAAGTGAGAAATGAGTCCTTGAAGATCAAAACATATAATCAGTTCTAGAAGTAGACTTCTATTTCTCAAAGCAGATTGCCGTCAACCTTTGATTCAGAGAAAGGCAAATGAAAATGGCCTTCATACAAGCACATATCCCACATCCCAAGGTAGCATCAGATTATCAGAAGACTTCATTTAAATTTGATGTGAAAGACATACATCCCATTGACCAAATGGAGATGCACAAGCAGACTGAGCAAATTATTTCATCTACTCTCACTAACATTGCTATGAGTTTGTCTAAATTGCAGGTTACTTTAGCTGACTTCTAGTCACAATTAAAGATGGAGAAAGTCTCTTCACTGGCTAAAGAAACAAGGATCAAAGCTATGGAAGACTTTGTAGTCAAAGTAGGATATGATCCTGCAAATATCAATGCCGCAGAAGAGCTTGTAAGAAAGAAGAATACTGACATATCAACATTGAGAAAATAGTTAAAGTTATCACCACAGAAGACCCTTTGGCCAAAGAAATTGAAGAGACAAAGTCACATAAGGAAAATATGATGAAGATCATCATGGAGCAGAGTGCACAATTGAAACAAATGGAAACAGAGATGGAGAAAATCATCAAATAAAAGGAGAAAGCTGCCAAGATGTCTATTGTCCCTTTGCAAGCAATGCCTCTTATAGCAATTCCTACAACTACATATTCTAGAACAAACATAGGGAATACTGCAGATCAATTGACAAGTGCAGTGGAGAATATGCCTCTCCAAACAGAAGAAATAAAAAGATTGTAGGCTCATGTCAATATTCTACAAGACCAGAAGGCAAAGACTAGAACTTTCCATGCAGCAGAGCTACAGAGAGCTCAAAACCAGATAGAACTATGGAGGAAATCAACAACTGAGTCCTCTATTGGCCACACACTGGCCCAAGTTACATAAATTATATGGAACAATATCATTGAAGAAATGGATGAAATCTGGCCATGTAACCAGATTATATTTGAACATAAAGAGTTGATTGAGAAAGCCAATCATGCCATTTCCACTATTAACAATGAATTAGGAGATATGCATGCCACAACCAACAACATCATCAAGTTTCTCAATTCAAAAAAAAAGATATGAGTTGGATGATTTGGGAATAGATGACATGACAGAAACAATATTAGAAGTGAAGAAAGTTCTGACAAACAAGAACTTGGTTGTGCAACTTACAGAAAAATGTCACAGTTTGGAAATGGGAGTCAACAGATTTTTCACTAGAATAGAAGCATTAAACAAGAAGGGCTTTCCTTCTTTATTTGTAATCAATGACAAACTGATGACCAGGGAAGATTATATGAAGAATCTTCAAGACATTGCAAAGGATATTGCCAAGTCCTCCCACATTAAAGGTGCTATGATAGGGAGAGGATTTTTCGAAGCTATAAATAACATGAGTTTCATCCAGCATGAGATAAAGCATATTTTTTTTAGTAAAACCCACATTTGCTCGGTATACCAAGGTAGATGAGATATACCGCAAGGAAACAAAAATCACCCTTCTAGATGAAGAGCGGTGGATAAAATATGTGAGTTTTAGGACTAAAGAAAAGATTAGCTTCACGAGTGCAACACCCAAAAAGTGGCAACTCGACAATTGTTCTCCACCAAAATAGTGCCAGACCTCTAGATCACTTCGCTAAATTCACCTCTTTTGGTCATATTATTCAATTCAGTTACTTTTTAATTAATAATATAATGCCATGTCAATGCGGCATTGATTGCAATATTTTTGGAAATTTCTGTTTAAATACTTCATTCATTTGAAGTATTGAGGGTGGGTTCCTGATCACTGCAACTCTTTTTATCAAGCACTGTACTTTTCCATGCTGTTGGAGCATCATTAATGCAAAGATTTTCATAGGATTCTTGTGTTGTGATTTATTGATGATGTTTTTCTTATTGTAATTGTTGTTTCCATTTTTATTCTCTATATGTTTAGCATCTGAAATCTAATTGTAAAACAGGAGATGCGAAAAATAAGATTTGTTAATTGAACACCTTATTTGGATTGTTTTTAAAATCTGTATGTTTCCTTTTGAAGTTTGATTGAAAAAAATTTAAATTCTTTTCAATCACTACTGAAAGAAATTTTTTCTCCATTTCATAATTCAATTTAAAGATCCAGTAAATGTAACTAGATTTCCCTGTGATTACTGTTTTAAACATTTGGTGTGACATGCAGATTTATTTGACTCTACAACCCAATGGAAAGAAGGTAATTTGATCAGATCAAGCAACCAAACCAATCAAGCAAATTCAAACAAACAACCAACCATAATCAAAACTAGCCTAAAATCAACTTAAAAACCAAGCTAAATCATAAAGAGAGATCCCTCTTTGAAGTCGGCAGGGCTAGATCCCAACTTCAAAAGTGGTTTGATGTTGTCCAATATATTTACTCCCTCAACCTCAAAAATATAGAATGATAACACCATCTCACCTAGCTCTAAAACCTTCCATCAATCCAAACTTCAACCATAAATCAATCCCATCACACCATGGCTATCCATGAAATGGAAAGGCAAGGTTGAAACCACTATCAAACGAGGAAAAAACCATGCCAGTGACAAAAAATGAACCAAATACACTAATGCATGAACCATGTGTTCACACCTCAACTGGAAAATCGCACATGCAACCTATTACCTATGAAATCTTGCTTCTAAAACCGTTGATCCAACCATCTCCTTGGTTTCCTTTCCTTTCCTTTCTGGTGTTTTTCCTTCCTTTGCTAGTTTGCTAGCTTTCTCCTCTTCGTTCTTTCTCTCTCTCTCAAACTAATTCCAAATCCAAACTAACAAAAAGATGTGAACTGATCCTCATAATCCTTTTTATCATTAAGGCCTCTATTTTCTTCATTTTCCTTAAATTTCCTTAATTTCCCTCTCATGCAAATATGTTTCTTCACCTTCCTTTTCTCCTATTTTCTTTTATTTTCATAACTAAATGACAATTAATGCCAATTAATGCCTCCTTTCTTTTGTTAATTCCTTTTCCAATTTCCTTATCCATTAATAAACCTAAAGTGATGCCCAATATAGTGTTTTTCCCAACAATCAACTTGAAATACATGTCCCATGACCTTGGTCTTATTTTTCCTTTATTAACCTTTATTAAATGAACTTTTAACCTCGGGTTGTTACATGTTGCATCGTAACTGAGTAAAAAACAACCATTTCAAATCAACATGATAATAAAAGAAACTAGAATCATATTTTTATTTCATTGATAGTACACCAACATTAGCTTAGGGTAGCATCTTGGAGATAGGTGTGTGGGTCAACTGCTCCAAGACGACAAAATCAACTTAGTAGCTTGCAGTAGGGAGATAAATTCACTTGCAGTAGTGAGGTATTTTCTAACACGAGGGTTAATCATGAGATCACACTTGGGCCAGGTGAGGTGACAAAGTCCATTTCACTTAGTTTTGGGTGGCACGAATTGCATAATTTTCACGTATTAAAAATAATGTTATTAGAATTTTGTTGTAGCACTTGGGAGCGACTTAGGAAGAAAATCTCAGGGGGGTTTTAGACTTAACTATCCTAGCCTTGTGTGGGAATTTGGATGATGATTGTCCTCCCAAGACATGTTATTATTGGTGGTAACCTTAGTGGCCATTATTTTGGGGCTCATACATAGGTGTAGGGTCGATCTCATCTTCCCTGTTCTTAGGATAGATATTAATCATACTATCTTAGTCATCTCGAGGGGTGCCCCATGGCTAATAAGGGGACTTGGACCAAGTTCACAACTAAAAGGGTTGGGAAGCACGTCCCTAGTATAAATGTCACACTATCAGCTGATTTGTATTTGGTTTATGTGTGACTACCTCCTAGACTTTTATAATGCATTTTATTTGATTTGAGTCGGTATTTTGGCCTTAGGGCTGTTTGTACTAACTTAATTTCGTCAATTTACATTTATTCACCCTATCTGAACCAAATCGTCGTTAGTCATGTCGTATTCACGGTTTTCCTCTTGAATGAGGTGAAATTGTCACTCCAGCTCAGTGAGTTCCTTCTGATGCTCAAGACTTAGACCACCCTACAGTTGTGGAGTCTATTCCTGGTCCTCCTCGTAGTGATTTGATATCCATTAAGACATTGGTGGACAATTCTATCTCTCCTGAAAATCCACCTTTGACTGATCCTGTAGGATCATATTTATTGTGGTTGAATCTTGACAATTCTACTCCTGCCTACACATTCTCCCCTATTTGACCTATGGACTAGTTTAGTTCCTCATTACCCTCTATGTCTGTAGTTTCTACTACCATGTTGTCGTTTCCACGATTTAGCGTGGCATGACCTATACGTATACACCTCTCACATCTACTTGTGGCATCCACGAGTCTCATCTATGGCTCCTATGAATTTACCTAGTGTTATTATGCCTACTCCTCCATCCACACAAACTATGGTTGTTAATCCTAATTAACTGGTACGGCTAGGAATCTTTACCCCTAGTTTTGCCAAATATATGGTTCTTGTTCCTCAAATAGGAATGGTCAGTTCTGGAAATGTGTGAAAATGATCATATAGTTCTCATAGGCATCTTGGGGGCAATGTTACTTCAAATATGTCTCAAACCTGGTATAGTTTGTTGTTTAGAGGGATGCTAACCTTTAGTATTTTTCCTAGAGTGACTAGCTTACCAGGAGGAACAATGCCATTAGCATTGTCACTTCCACGAGTTATCCTCATTGTGTATATGCTACTGCAAAAGCTGGTCAATCCATCCCTACAAGGAACAACCCTATTAACAATCATGCTATTGGGGTTCTCACACTCTCCGGGGGCATTTACTCTTGGGGGCCGGGGGGGGGGGGACTCCTTTCACTCATTATGCTAGCCCACATACTTTATATGTTGGGGTGAAGCCTTTCTAGAGTCAACAATCTTTATAACATGATCCTTATATGGGGGGACCTCAGGGTTTCTCTAATGACTTTCCTTCCTATGTCCTATTTAATCAGATCCATAATCCATTTTTATCTTCGCTTGGTTTACGGGATCTAGAAAAGATAACAAATGAAACCATATGACATGATCCTTGGAGGCCACCTATTATGGAAAAGTTACTATACGATATCCTAAAGTTTGAAGGAAATCCTAGAGAGAATCCATCCACCCATATTACCACTTACCATTTGTGATGTTCATCCAACTCCTTAGTGGATGATTCGATGAAATTACGCTTTTTCCAACGTACATTAACTAGAGATGCTACCAAATGGTACACCAAATTTAACACCACACCTTATAGTGATTTTTCATCCTTGTTCCAAACTTTCTTGACCTATTTCCAATTTCCTACGACGTATGACATCGATTCCAAACTTTTGTCTAACTTTAAAGAAGAAAATGCCACCTTGATTTATGATCATATCCATGAGTGGCGATGTCATAAGAGGTTGGTTAGAACTAAACTTCTTGATGAAATATTACATAAATGGTTCATTTGATCATAACGACCTCAAATTTCCAAAAATATCTATGTTTTTAGAGCTATTACCGAGGAACAAGCCATCTTAGCTACCCAACAACTAGATTTGATTTATTATTAATCAGGCGTGCTTTATGAAGTACTCCCAAATTCTCCACGACCTTCCATTGACCTAGCTAAATTTGTTCCTGGTCCACATGTTCATGGTGTGAATGGGTCTATTTCTGATTCCTTGAGCCAACTTGCTGTCCAACTTGGGAATTTGATTATTACATCACAAGCCCCAACAAGTACATTTGGCTCTACTAAAGCACCTTCTTTTGAGTAGTCCACCGATATTCTTACAGTAAATTCTACAACACTAAAGAAAAATAAAAAAACTGGTGGTAAAAGGAACAAGAAAAATAAACAAAAGAATCAAACTACTCTGGAGACTCAAGAAAACCCACCGAATGGGGGAGGGGCATGCCTAAGTGCCGTCATAAGATTAAGTTACCTTGTAAGATCTATCAAGGTGAGCATTAAACTCATGAGTGCCCACGAATGGATGAAGTTCATATGCTTCTTTCACTGCCACCCGATACCAAACAACCTATTTTTTTAACTCATCCATTGCCTTCACAACCTCAACAAAAAATGGTTTCACAACCTCCTCCACCTTTGCAAGGGGGAAATGAGGGCTCATTTTTCAATCCTACAAATAATTCAGTAGTATTTATGTGCAAGGAGAATGTCAATGTGACCAAGTGGGCCAAATCCTATGATTTTCTTGAGTCAATTTATTCTTCTAAGGACTTGTTATACACGATTTATGATTGCAGACAAAAGTATCTCCCTTAGGTGGGTTGCTAACCTAGAACAAAAAAGAGGCAAGGAACACAATGTTTTTCATTAAAGTAAATAGATGAAGAAGTGAGGCTCACCTAGAATCCTTCTCACACTTCACTCCTTCTTTTACTTTGAAGCTCGAATTCTAGCTTCAAATGCCAAAATTAGAATTTGCAGTTAGATAACACAAGCTAAGAAACTATGAGATCTATGTAGTATCATATAAGTACTTCATTCAATAGATCAACATGGTATAGAAATATATGAATTAAAAACATCACATATAGGAAAACAATGAATTATTTGAATTAATATAAAAGGAAGGATACTACAACCATAAGTAGCGGTTGATCTTGTAGAAGAGATCCTACAAGTTGTTGACTTGTCCTTGCCTTGTCACAATATGCACCTCCAATCACCCTAAATGCATGAGATGATGACCAGTCACTACAATAGAATATGGACATAATCACTCTCCAAAAGCCAACCCATAACCACATAGAAGGTTGGGAATATATAGAAAAGTGGGGTAAGTTGGGAGTTCTTATCCAATTACCAATCTACGGTTTGAGATTCACCTTTGATGGAGGGATAGGATCGAAGGATAAGTGGTAAAAACTCCAAAGTGCGATAGGATAGGCTCTGAATGTTTTAAAAAAGGTAAGTAGTTAAAACAAGTTCTGGAAACTCCTAGAAGGGGAAGCTTCCGAAATCCCGATCATTCTCCTGGATTTCGAGAACCAATGTAGGTGCAAAGGGGAGCAACTTGTTGGTGACCAACAAAGGCCACAGTGGAGAAACCTATAGGTGATCACACCCTAGTAGGCATACAGGGAGCATTGGTCCTAAAATTGGCTCAGATGGTGCAGTTTAGGGCTGAAATTCTGGGGGATGAAGAGAACATGCTTAGGGATTTGTGCAAGATGGTGACAAGGGGGAATATGAAGTTGATTGATCCCATTAGAAGGCTCACTAATGGAATGTGACAAAATTTCCTATAAAAAAATCCCCCATAAAGAACAAAGTCAGAGATGATGAATGATGACTGAAGTGCTTTACCTTGTGATAAGTTGGGATCAAGGACAACCGACAATCTTCATATATTACAATAGATTTACAACATGACATATTTGTTTACTGAGGGAGGCATAGACATACTCAGGTCATAAGATAAAATAACATGTATAATGATCAAAAGGCATGCCCACAAATGCAATTGGTGGACCCATGACTGGATGTTTATTTATATGATCACGACCATCATATATTGTGATCTTTGTATAACTCCTCAAATTGCATCCTAGATGGATGAAACTAGATCCTGGGTCTCCTATATCGTTCACATGACCAACCAATGTATGAATCTAACCATGTGAATCAAATATCTAGAGTTAAACATGGCAGATGCCATCTCATTACCAACTAATGATGTCAGTCGTTAACAGACACAAGAGAAACCAATGATGATGTTAATGGATCTCAAAGTACTATTGTACAATCTGTATGGTGTGAGTAAATGAATTGATGTCAAACACAACACAAAAACTTTTGGTTGAAGGCCATTGATGTAAACATGTCACCAAGAGCGAGGAAACTTGCCATTGATGTATGCAAGCACCAAGGTGCCAAAGTTGTGTTTCTAAGTCAACTTCTCGGATGATGTGTTGATGTCGACAGGAATTGAATCGTCACAGGAGGGTATTGATGTATCCCCCATCAATGACATGAAATGGATATCATGATTGAGACAAAATGATCAGAATGATGCTGAAATGGAACTCGATTAGGAAAGGTAGACATGAAATGAAGGATTAAGAGCTATTGTAGTAGAGATCAACTAAATGACTTATCTTGAACACGTCGATGACACTGAATGGAGTTGGAAGCATTGACCCAAAACTGGAATGGAGGCTCTGAAAATGGTATGATAACCAAAAGACAAGCAGATTACCCAACCCAATAGCCATGGAGATGAAGTAGAAGAGTGTTGTGTTCAAGAGTGATTTGTTGCCATTAGAACAATGGAAGCACTTGTTTTCCCATTTTCCCCAACCATACTAGTCAATACCTCTTTAGTTTCTACCAAGCTTGAGGAGGATAAAATATGCTTGATCCCTAAGTTCACCCTTTGGATTAACCCCTCTGAGTTTATTTAATGAAAGCTGAGAAGGAGTGGTTCGACCTCGTCATGATAGACAAGTCCATTGTTGTTTTATGTTTTTATGAGTCCAGTGAAGGTAAAAATTGAAACCTTTTTAATGTTCAGAGAGTTTGAAAAAGAGGCGAAAAATAAAACTCCAAATGTCCCTTTTAGTAGGTAGTCCCGTAGGTCTAAAAAGCTAGAAAACAATACCCAAGAGAACCTCTTAGCCATGTTTGACCAAGGTATTCATTTTTCATAGGTAGTCTATCTCAATTAGAAAAAGGGTTAAACTTCCACTGAGTAGATGTCTTTTCATTTACCTTTATGAGTTTGAAAAGACAAGTGCTCGTTAATATTTTCATATTTTAGGAGTCTGAAATGGGCTAAAACAAAACTCCTCCTAGAGTAATGAGTGGTATAAAGGGTAGAATATAGTTCTGGGCATGATGGAATTGCTCAAAACATGCAAAGGTCATGAGGTTGGATAATAAGACCACTCATCGCAGCAGTTCCTCAGGAAAGGGTAAAATAACCAAGTGAAAGTGTATGATTGACCAAGCAAATGGTGATGATGGAATAAAAAAACCAAGGCTCATCTAAAAAGGTTGATAAAAATGGAAATCACAAGAGATAGGATGAGAATGGTTTCATTTTTTCACAATCTTGAAATAGAGAAAAACTATGCTTGAAATAATCTTGCATGCCCCCAACATAATGATTCAATCTGAGATAGATTTCCCCCAAAATTCATTTCAGTCACATAAGTAGAGTATTATGTACTAACAAGTGGATGGAATGAAGGTTCATTTATGAGATCAAGTGAAAGACTCGATTGGGAATTTATGAGATCTAATCAAAGACTAATTGAAAGGGGATTTGTTTCATTTTTTAACGAGCTTCACACAAGAAAAGAACTATGCTCATAGGAACCTATTTCATTTTTTAATGAGGTTGACATAGTAAAAGAACTATCCTCATAGGAGCTTGTTTCATTTTTTAATGAGCTTGACACAACAAAAGGAACTCTACTCCAGGAACCTTGTTTCATTTTTTAAGGAGCTTGACACAAGAAAAGGAACTTTTCTCCGAGGACCTTGTTTCATTTTTTAACGAGTTTTCCACGAGAAAAGGAACTCTACTCCAAGGACCTTGATCATGACCTACAAGAGGCCATGGATTCCAATAGGTTCTCATCAGACATGAGAACAACGCTCTGGAAGGATATATATAAAGGGATCCACTAGATAGATCAGACTCCATTGCCCCTAGTAAATGATGTACATCACCTACTAGATCTAGGTAGAAAGAAGTTGAGGAGACAGTGAAAGGCTCATCTTCATTAGTAGGTATGTGAATGGGATAGGTTGCCACATAATTAACTTGTGGTGGGAAAGATAATACTTTCATATAAGGACCATTTAGGGATGTTAGTTGATTTGGAGCCAAATTAGGACCAGTGAACGAAAGTTGATCAATAATCACGATTCTTCCCTCATGCAGGAAAGATATCACACGAAAGATTGAAGAGGCAATAGATCCCATGACATAAACATAGTCACTCCCAAGGAGTAAATTAAAATCCAAAGGGACTTGGAATACGATCACATCGATATAGATAGTCTTTTCTCCCAAAGTAATAGGATACTTAGGAAGGATCCCTAACAGTTGACTGGTTCCTATATTAAAAGCCAACAGATTCTAGGTAATGGGCACAAGCTGCAGGCAACCGAAATCTTTCCAGGTAGTTGAGGATATAATAATAACAAACATGCCTTCAACTATGATTTTTGTAGGTACAACACATTATAAGCCTGTACTATGATCTGGAAGGGCACATAAGGAGGAAGGTGATATCCTTCTAGTTGACTCTAATCAAATAAAGTGACTAGACTACTTGTAGGGGGTGTCATGGGAATGGGAGAACTTCTCCCTAATGTTGTGAGAATGGGAGGATTTCTCGCCATTTCAGTGGAATCTGAAGAAACGAGAAGAACTTGATTGATATGAGACTCACTCTCCACGGGAAAGGTACGATCAACTGAAGGTGGAATCAAGTCAACCATTTTGTCAACCAATGTTTGGTCAGGAATAGACTCATGGGATTCGCGTTCAGAGAGAGTGGGTGTTGTATAGGTAAATCCCCTCTACGGATAGAGGCGATCCCTACTAGCCCAACAGGGGTCTAGCAACAATCGAACAATGCTACACCGCAGGTTCCTAGTTGTAATTAACAAGTAGGTAAGACTAACTTACTTGAATTCCAACGCTTGTTTGTCGAAGAGATATTCCTCTCGCTCTTTCGCCCCAGCCGATCACAATTCCCCGCTATCCTCGTGGATGAATACCTGCACAAGCAAAAGAGAGCAAACACAAGCGTAAAATCTACTAACAACAACTATGTATCAGTCAGGAAAGATACAATTTACATTAACCAATCATTGAACAAATGTAAATGGAACCATAAGAGCAGTCATCTATCTTTATTAACAGAAAATAGAGTAAGGTACAACCGATGTCCTGACGCTGAGTCCTTCTCTAGAGGGTCCAGCCAGCATATCTTCCAAGCATTCAACTTTGGAGCAAATCTCCCAAGTCAAAAGGTCTCTCTCTCACATACAAGGCAACAAGCTCATGACCTTCCTCAAGCTCAAAGCAATCCTCACACAACACACCAAATGCCTACAGAAAGCAGCACTAAAATGCACTGAGAATTCCTCAATCAAAGTCTATATGTTCCAAACTAGCTGCTCATGGGCCATGGAGGAGGCTTATAAAGAGAAGGAGCCTCCATGAATAAGTAAGGGATGAGCTTTCCTCCATGATAAGAGGATGGTCAGTCGAACAGACATGCCAGAGAAAGGATGGCGACCTCAACAATGCTAACAACCAGTTCTGGATGGGTCTGGAAGGCTGGTTGTTAGAACAAATTCGCTCAAACAGGATCAGCGTGGAAAACTCGTGAACTGCCGTGCTGACATCGCAAACCCATGTGGAAGAGGCCCGGTCAGCGCGAAAAGGACAAACGGAGGGAGCGCTGTTCGTGGAAATGGGACCAGCGCGGAGAAGACGTGTGCTTCCGCGCTGGCAGCGCAACAACAACACTAGACTCCGCCCGTCAGCGCGGTTATTTTATTAACAGACGCGATGATCCATTTAACTTAGGCAAAGAGGGTTTTTTAGCCATTCTGAGGAGCATGAGTATAGGTGAGTGTGGTTCCACAACACAGTAGGGAGACTGACATGATGGCAGTGACATTTTACTGTGTAACACTTATCATTTTTAGTCAGTGTGTTGAGTCAGTTTATGTCAAAACCTCTTGAGAGTCATTGGGTGGCACCAAAAGGTGTATTAAGGTATCTTCAAGGAACCATCAATTTTGGCATTAAATATATTGATTCTCTTGATGTTAAACTGATAGGTTGTTTAGATTCAGTCTGGGCTAGAAATTTGGATGATAGAAGATCCATAGAATTTTATGCTTTCAATGTTGTGTCTGAGGTCATTTCTTGGAGCAGTAAGAAGTAGAGTAATGTATCCTTATCTTCAGCAAAAGCAGAGTATCAAGTTGTATGTGCAGCCACTTATGAAGCAATTTGGTTGAGGATACTTCTTCATGATGTTGGAGAAGAACAAAAAGATGCTACAGTGATTAAATGTGACAGCCAAAGTTCAATCAAGCTGGAAAATAACCCTGTTTTTCATAAAAACAAAAAACATATTAATACTCAGTTTCACATTGTTAGAGAAAAGATTCAGTCTAAAGAATGTTTTATTGAATATTGTAACACTGATAATGCAACATATATCTTCACGAAACCCCTTGGGAAGATTAAATTTGAATTATTTAGGGAGATGTTAGGTGTACAAGTGAACCCTTTCTCCATTAAGGGGGAGAGTTGAAAATAATGGAGAAATTATGTACTATTGAAGAAAGTTTATTTCACAATTGTGCGTGTGTCTGAGATTAGGATTAGTTTCTATTTTCTAGGAGATAATTTTGATCTCCCTGAATTGATGTAAACCTATATATTTTGATTCCAGGATTAATAAATGTGTGCGGTACTACCCAAGCAATGTCCAGGTGCATCTTTCTCACTTGTGAGTTGCTAGTTTCAGTATTTCAATTTTATCTTCCATTTTTAACACAAGGCTCCATGTTTACACGCTTATTTGGGATTCCCCTCTCTACCCTAAATCTGGCTAAAAATAACATGATGGGTAGCATACTTGAAACTATTGGCAATTTTAGTAGCCTCATCTACCTAAATTTTGGTCAAAGTGACTTCATTGATAACATACCAGAAGCTATCAAAAAATTGAGAGAGTTGACCTTCTTAAATTTAGGGGAAAACAATCTAACTAGCAAAATCCCTGAGGGAATTTGATCCAAGTCCGGGTGTGATGAAGAACCCTTCCAAGACCTTTTACTTTCGTGATGTGTTAAATTTCATTTTTAAAAGAACATAAGTGAATACATGTGTATGTTGTACAAAAGAGGAACATGTCAATCATCAACACATGAAATAACAAGACGTTGATAATGGAGTTCGTCTAGGAGGGACTACATCTCCAGGCCCCGGTGTTAAGATGGTGTAGGCCGCTACATTAAGTGTTGTCAATAGTGATGATGCACACAAGAGATGATGTCGCGATCATATAAGGAAAAATTCCCTCACGCAGGAGCGGCTCTAAGAGATGTTCCACTACAGGAACTCTCAATCAAAAGGCTCCTATCAGTGTGACACAAAACTCATGCATGATGAGCATCCCACCAACATGGCGTAAAAGGGATGTCAAAACAAACATGCATGGCGAGACATGAGTATCCCATCAACATACAACAAAAGGGATCTCAAAACACAACATGATGAGTCATGACAACAAGTACATCACATAGGCGATTTCGCGTCACATCAAGCAGGAATCATAAAAATGAGTAAGAAACAAGATCCTGCATCAATCAACAACAAGGATCTATGCAGCATAATGCATAAAGAAGAAGTACATGAACACATCATACACCTCACAACCAGGGGCAATCTGAAGAATCGAATGTTAATCTACTGAAGTTGTTCAGACCATTGATCGCATGAAAATGACTTCTCGCACATGAATGTAGACATCTGCACTGGCACTTAGAAAAGTGGCTGGAAAATAAAAAAAGAGAATGACAAATATGAATGCACCATCAGATTTTTGGCATTGATTAGTGCAAAATCAACTGTCCAAAATCTGAATTCTGAGAAGTTGAGAATCTAGGACTCAAGGAATCTTTTAAATTCTCCCAGGATTCCTTAAAGATTCTTCTCCATGGGTGGACTATAAATCTGCAACTCAAATGGCAAATCTGATCTCGCCATTGTGATCCCTGCGAAAAACTGTGAAAAACGAGTATAAACTTGACTATATTCTGACATGGAGAAAAATTACCTCCACGGGAAAATTTCAAGGCTCATGGTTCCGAGCCCTATTTTTGCAGTGATCATGGTTACACCTTCATCCTGAAAATGGCCAAAAAATGCAGAACTATGATGGAGAAATGGATAGCGCCATTGCGTTCATGGTGACGAGAGGTGTTGAATCCATATAAAATTTGTCAAATTCTAACAAAGTGAAAATTCAACCCTCTTACAAAATTCATGGTTCCTGCATTAAAAATTAATTAATTCACCTCAATTTGCATACCCGCTCTTGGTTCCTCCATCTCTATCTCGAACTACATGCAATGGTAAAATTTTGGGTTTGTATTAAAATTCACCGGCGGATTACCCAAAGAGGGTGGTTGGCATAATGGCAATAGGTTTGGTTGAGGAGGGGTCGAGTGGTCAAACCTTGCCCCTCCTAATTTTTCCCACAAGATGGGTTTTAAAACCCAAACTTATATAACGCACGTTATTAATGGTCACATACAGTTTACGGTTGGGCACATAATGGTTTTGTGCTAATGCATTAACGTTTTTGGGGCCACCCGCTTGGGGGTCGGTCAAATTGTAGGACACTTAAACCTGGCCCACAAGCCAACTTTGACCAAAACTTTGACTGGCTCATTCTCCCTCATATGAGCTCGGATTGACGAACCGTTCACACCTCCACGATCAAGACGACGAGATCTACGCTCTGGTCCTAGGTTGAAGTCATTCTGAGCACTTTGATTTTTGAGCATTCATAAACCCTCTTTGTCTTGTGTGTCTCTCTGGAGCCACCTGGATCAGCATTGCCACTCTAAACAAACTTGAACAACCTTTTTTAAATAAAAATTATTTTACATCTACAATTCCAAAAGGCATAGGAAAGCTTCATTCTCTTACAAAATTATTTTTGAATTTAAACAATATTTCTAGGAGCATTCCTGAAAGTATTGGTGATTTGGTTTCACTTCAACAATTGGATATATCTCGAAATAAGCTAGAGGGACCAATCCCTGATCATATTGGCCAATGTGTGGGATTAGAAGTGTTAGATTTGTCCAAAAACAAGTTGAATGGAAATATTCTTCCATCTCTAGGCAACTGTAAATCTATGAGAAATTTATTACTCCCACAGAACAACTTGTCAGGGATAATGCCACCAACTTTAAGTAAATGTTCTACTTTACAAAGGTTGAAGGTGTTTAAGAACAATCTTGGTGGAAAACTAGAAATATGATTTCCAGATTCCATTCAAATTCTCTCTTCTTATGAAAATAATCTCATTGGGACTTTTCCTAACCACACCGACATCAAAAAGGGACACACTGCAGGAAAATATGGTTAACATCTACTTGAGCCAAACATAAATTGCACCTACCTGGGCCATGGAATCCCCTCTTGATAAGGTTATCCCATGGTGATCCCATGTCAGAATTATGCTGTGAACCACAAAGTATACAAAACATTTGAGTTTCTATGGCATATTCCACTTCCATGACTTGTTGAACCAACTATAGCGAAGATCCGCAAATGAAACTTGTTTAATTATGGAGTATGCTTCATTTACCTTAATCTGACCTTTTTGGAATCCACCACACCAAGTCATTCTGTCTTCTTTTGGAGTCAACAATATCCCTGCTAACTTCAATTGTAATATATATTCTTTACATTCTTCAGCAAGATGTCCCATTAGACCCAAATCCCCAATTTCTTTCCAAGAGGTTGTATGCGGCAATGTCTCAAGTGTACTACTATATCCTTTAGAACATATGTACTCAATTCATGTAAAAAAGAAATCAGGGATAAAGATAGAGTATGATTACCTTCCACTCCAATGAATTTGTCCAATCTGATTTCCGGAAGAGATCCTAAGCCGATTTCCCATCCTAGGTTCCCAAGGAACCAATGTTTTGTTTGCAATGGGCTTCTCTAAGATTGCAAAATTGCCTTAGGATCAGGAGTTCCCTCTCTTATCCATCCGTATAGTTCCTTCCTTTTAAGATATTTAACTTTGACGATTCGATGCCATAATCCATCACCGCAAACTGCCCTCCATTTTTTTTTTAGAAATAAGGTCAGATTAAAACATTTTGTATCTTTGAAACCCCATCTACATTCATCTACCTGACTAGCCAACGTCTCCCTACGGACAAGGTGGATTTTCCTATCGGAACCAGCAACAGCCCATAGAAAATGAATAATGATAAAGTTGATCCTATTTACATTACCCTTCAACAATTTGAATATATGGAGATGCTTTTTAAATCAAATTCAATCATAATAATTCTGCCTCGCAGTGATAACCACTTATGAGACCATAAGTCTAGCATCTTCTCAAATTCCTGAGATAACCCGCCCAATTCTTTGTTTTCATAACCATTTGGCTTCAAGAAGAAACTAAAGTACTTAAACCCTCCATCCAAATAGTCGACTGGACATCAAACAAAGATGAAATCTCCTTCATCGTTGCCCCCTCAGGGTTTGTCGATATTAGGAATGACTTAATATTGTTCATTAACAAATCTGACACCACTTCGAAAGATCTTATAATCTCGAATAAATACTTCCATTCATTGAGAACCACCTTCCCAATTGAAAACACATCATCCACGAACATAAAGTGTGTAAGGGAAATCCCATTTATCAACCTGCATCTTGTAATGATACCCCTTTTGCTTGCATCTGAAATTCGTCTACTTAATCTATCATTCACCAACAAGAACAGGAGAGGAGATAGGGCACATCCTTGTCTAATACCTTGAGATGCCTCGAAAAAAATTGTATGGAGGCCATTGATGATGACCGCATAATTAATAGACGATATACAAGTCGTGATCCACTCCACCATATGTGCACCAAGACCGATCTTAATTAGGATCATTCTCAAGAATTCCAAGTCGACACAATCATAGGATTTATAAGATCTATCCTCATTAAGCAAGCTTCAATCCGACGGGTCTTGATGGAGTGTATACATTCTTGTGCAATGCAAATTGCATCATGAATTTGTCGGTGTTCTAGAAAGCCAAACTATTCAACAGAGACGATATTTGACAACGATGGCTTGATCTGATTTGCAACGGTCTTGGATATCAACTTATAGATTATATTGCACAATAACATTGGACAAAAGTCTGAGAAGGTAGAGGGCTTCATGACCTTAGGTATTAGTGCAATGAAAGTTGACAATACTAAGATTTTTTTTAAGCATAGTCTAAACATGCTACAATTTTGCCCATAAAAAGATAGAAATTTCGGCATGATTTTTAAAGAATATGATATAAAAATTTTAAAATTTAGACTACAGCTATCAAAGTTTAAAATTTTAAATACCTTAAAAGTTTTTAATAATGCTAAATTCATTTCTAACCTAAAAAAAATATGTAAACTTTTTCAAAATATGACCAAAATTTCCATAACTTTAAAGACAACAAAAACATAAACATTAAACACTTAAACTACACCATTAAAATCAAGTCATTACCTACCGCTCACAAGATTTAAAACGGGCCATCAAAATATCAATCGTTTCACTTCAATGAACAATTAAAGTCAAGTCATTACAGACAGTACGACAAATGCGATGATGACAGTACGACATTTTCTTGAAATTTGTATCCGCGTTTGTCGGCCACTCAATACGCCCTTAGTCTTCATTCATTATGCGAGTTAGTCGGCCACTCAACACGCCCTTAGTCAAGTCATGTCAAGATTTCACGTCAATAAACAATTAAAGTCAAGTCATGCGATGATAC
Source organism: Pinus taeda (assembly GCA_000404065.3). Lineage (NCBI taxonomy): Eukaryota > Viridiplantae > Streptophyta > Pinopsida > Pinales > Pinaceae > Pinus > Pinus taeda. The sequence goes on along the minus strand of APFE030644172.1, from coordinate 27,270 downwards.
CCACTACGCCCTTCTTCTTCATTCATTAAAGTGAAGTCAAGACCCACAACTCATGATCTGAAGAACGGTACGGCCAATCATTAAAGTCAAGTCATGACCCACAACTCACGATCTGAAGAACGGTACGGCAGGCTGTCATAGTACCTACATACAATTCAAGTCAATATGATTTAAACACTGAAGAATTTAATTATTTTAAATGGTTACTAAAATAATATTAGATTAATATTTTATTAATAATCTTTAAATTATTATAATATATATATATTTGATATAAAATTACATATTTAAATAAATTACAAATTGAATTATTTTAGATGATTAAATTCATAAAATAAAATAAATCAAATAAAAATTAATTTAATATTATTTAATGAAATTAAATTATATATAATTTATTAGGTAATAGATGAATTTTTCTATCAATGTTTTTAAAAAATAAATTTTTTTGGGGAAGATAAGATTTTTAATCAAGTTTATTTAAAACAATTAATATATTTATTACAATTAAATTAAGATATAAAATCAATAGCTTATAAATTGAGATTAGTTTATCATATAAATTAAATTGGTAAATTCTCATAAGCATTAATCCATAAAAAAGTCAAAATACTTATTTCATTTTACATTTCAAGTTGCTAAAATAAATTAAATAAATGACAAAAATTAACTAATTATAACATTAATAATAATAATAATAAAAAGAATGAATATATTAATATATAAGTTCAACATATATAGATTAAAAAATTATAAGAATATTATTCATTATGAAGATTCACAGCCCATTTTATTACGAAGATTATTAATATGTAAATAAACTTTGTTACAATACCATGAGCCAATATCATAACTTATCAATACAAATCCATAATTCCTTTCATATGATACTCCGTTCATATGACATTTTTTTAATTAATGAATTTAATTAAAAGAAAAAAAAGACATACTACTTTGGAAATAAATCTCACCATTTGACTTGTGTATACTATTAAGAATAGTCTAAAATATCTTATGGATGTTAAATCTCTACCATCCACCTAATAATCTTTGATAATTAAATTTATCAATACTATGGGTCAATACCATGGCTTATCAATACCACATACCCAAAAGAAATAACTCATTTCACAATCAAAATATTTTATGAATAATTTATTTTAATTTTATTTAATATTTTTTCAATTAAATCTAAAAAAAAAGTTATAATCACTTTTGAGATATATCTAAACTCTCTATCTTCACTAAATATTCCATAAATATTAAATCAAGGTTTTAATAAAATTAAAAATGAGAATCCTTTTATATATAAAGATGTCAAATTTCTATGATATAAATAATATTATTAAGAACTCCCATAAATTCGTCTCTCAATGTTAATAGATTAAGAATTGAGATGAATCTATACTAATAATTAATATAGTAATTTTAATAAATTATAATAGTTAATTTTTAAAATGTTTTTAAATTTTGAAAATGTGAGATGTCTAAATGTTTTTTATTCTTATCAGCATTTTTCAGCAATTTAATTTCTATAATTGTGTTAGTTAATAATAATATTAAATATACAATTCCATTACATGTGTGCACTGAAATTATATTTACACATAAAAAATTACAAATTTACAAATGAAATTTTCTCTTGGTTAAATTGCTTAGATGATTAAAAAAATTCAAATACGATACATTATTAATCAAAGAAAATAAAAATAAAAAAAGCTCAAATTTATGTAATTTCAATATTATTCCAATGGGCCAAATACAATTCATAAAATTTAATAAATTATAAATATAAATCGTTATATTATATATAATATAATATATAATAATATATATATAGTGATTATGGATTATGTTAAGTTCACACCTTCGGTCAATGGTTTAACTTACCAATAAAATTCAAGGTGGAATATTATTGATTGAACCCGTTACCCGACTCCACTAGGTTTTTGTCACTAAAAACGAACGGGATTGTTTGACGGTTAAAGAAACCATTATTCAAAGAGATGATAGAAGATCCATAAAATTTTATGCTTTCAATGTTGTGTCTAAGGTCATTTCTTGGAGCAGTAAGAAGCATAGTAATGTATCCTTATCTTCAGCAAAAGCAGAGTATCAAGTTGTATGTGCAACCACTTATGAAGCAATTTGGTTGAGGATACTTCTTCATGATGTTGGAGAAGAACAAAAAGATGCTACAGTGATTAAATGTGACAGCCAAAGTTCAATTAAGCTGGGAAATAACCCTGTATTTCATAAAAACAAAAAACATATTAATACTCAGTTTCACTTTGTTGGAGAAAAGATTCAGTCTAAAGAATGTTTTATTGAATATTGTAACACTTGTGATAATGCAACATATATCTTCACGAAGCCCCTTGGGAATATTAAATTTGAATTATTTAGGGAGATGTTAGGTGTACAAGTGAACCCTTTCTCCATCAAGGGGAGAGTTGAAAATAATGGATAAATTATGTACTATTGCAGAAAGTTTGTTTCACAATTGTGCGTGTGTCCAAGATTAGAATTAGTTTCTATTTTCTAGGAGACAATTTTGATCTCCCTGAATTGATGTAAACCTATATATTTCAATTCCAGGATTAATGAATGTGTGCGGTACTACCCAAGCAGTGTCCAGGTGCATCTTTCTCACTTGTGAGTTGCTAGTTTCAATATTTCAATTTTGTCTTCCATTTTTAACACAAGGCCCATGTTTACACGCTTATTTGGGCTTCCCCTCTCTACCCTAAATCTGGCTAAAAATAACATGATGGGTAGCATATTTGAAACTATTGGCAATTTTAGTAGCCTCATCTACCTAAATATTGGTCAAAGTAACTTCATTGATAGCATACCAAAAGCTATCGAAAAATTGAGAGAGTTGACCTTCTTAAATTTAGGGGAAAACAATCTAACTAGCAAAATCCCTGAGGGCATTTGATCCAGGTCTGGGTGTGATGAAGAACCCTTCCAAGACCTTTTACTTTCGTGATGTGTTAAATTGCATTTTTAAAAGAACATAAGTGAATACATGTGCATGTTGTAAAGAAGAGGAACATGTCAATCATCAACACATGAAATAACAAGACGTTGATAATGGAGTTCGGCCAGGAGGGACTACATCTTCGGGCCCTGGTGTCAAGATGGTGTAGGCCGCTACATTAAGTGTTGTCAATAGTGATGATGTACACAAGAGATGATGTCGCAATCATATAAGGAAAAATGCCCTCACGCAGGAGCGGCTCTAAGAGATGTTCCACTACAGGAACTCTTAGTCAAAAGGCTCCTATTAGTGTGACACAAAACTCATGCATGATAAGCATCCCACCAACATGGCGTAAAAGGGATATAAAAAAAAGCATGCATGGCGAGACATGAGTATCCCATCAACATACAACAAAGGGGATCTCAAAACACAACATGATGATTCATGACAACAAGTACATCACATAGGCGATTCCGCGTCACATCAAGCAGGAATCATAAAAATGAGTAAGAAACAAGATCTTGCATCAATAAACAACAAGGATCTGTGCAGCATAATGCATAAAGAAGAAGTACATGAACACATCATACACCTCACAACCAGGGACAATCTGAAGAATCGGATGTTAAACTACTGAAGCTGTTCAGACCATCGATCTCACGGCATCAATCACATGAAAATGACTTCTCGCACATGAATGTGGACATCTGCACTGACACTTAGAAAAGTGGCTGGAAAATCAAATAAGAGAATGACAAATATGAATGCACCATCAGATTTTTGGCGTTGATTAGTGCAAAATCGACTGTCCAAAATCCGAATTCTGAGAAGTTGAGAATCTGCGACTCAAGGAATCTTTTAGATTCTCCCAGGATTCCTCAAAGATTCTGCTCCATGGGTGGACTATAAATACGCAACTCAAATGGAAAATCTGATCTCGCCATTGTGATCCCTACGAAAAACTGTGAAAAACACGTATAAACTTGACTATATTCTGACATGGAGAAAAATTACCTCCTTGGGAAAATTTCAAGGCTCATGGTTCCGCTCCCTATTTTTGCAGTGATCATGGTTACACCTTCATCCTGAAAACGGCCAAAAAATGCAGAACTATGATGGAGAAATGGATAGTGCCATTGCGTTCATGGTGATGAGAGGTGTTGAATCCATATAAAATTTGTCAAATTCTAACAAACTAAAAATTCAGCCCTCTTGCAAAATTCATGGTTCCTACATTAAAAATTAATTAATTCGCCTCAATTTGCGTACCCGCTCCTGGTTCCTCCATCTCTATCTCGAACTACATGCAATGGTAAAAGTTTGGGTTTATATTAAAATTCACCTGCGGATTACCCAAAGAAGGTGGTTGGCGTAATGGCAATAAATAGGTTTGGTTGAGGAGGGGTCGGGTGGTCAAACCTTGCCCCTCCTATTTTTTCCCACAAGATGGGTTTTAAAACCCAAACTTATATAACACATGTTTATTAATGGTCACATACTGTTTACGGTTGGGCACATAATGGTTTTGTGCTAATGCATTAACGTTTTTGGGGCCGCCCGCTTGGGGGTCGGCCACGTGGGCCGGGCGGGTTCCCCCTGTCGGTCCCGTAACCCATGTGCTGGCAACGTTATATATGGCGCGCATAAGGTGTTTGGGGCGTGGGCCGTGTCCACCGGAGGTGGCCCGTGCCCACCCCCATTAGTACATGGGTGTTAATATTTATGCGAAGGAGGTTTGGAGGGTTCGACGAGGTGATGGCTGCCGACCCTAAAAATATATATGGTTTTGATTATGGTTGCAGGAGGATGCGGGAGGGCCGACAGGGGTGATGGCTCGTCGGCCCTAAAAAATTTATCATGTAACAAATCTTGACACTGGCGGGGGTGGTGGCCTGCCACCTCATATATATATTATATATAATATATTATTTATATATATTATTATATATATATATATAAATATAATATATATATATAATTTTTATGTAAAAAGAGGTCGCTTTTAAACTTTTAGAAAATAAGGGTCATTGGAAAAATTAACGAGGCCGCAATTTCGACCAATTCTAGGAGCTAGGTTTATGCCTCGGGGTTGGTCAGATTGTAGGACACTTAAACCTGGCCCACAACCCAACTTTGACCAAAACTTTGATTGGCTCGTTCTCCCTCATATGAGCTCGGATTGACGAACCATTCACACCTCCACAATCAGGATGACGAGATCTACGCTCTGGTCCTAGGTCGAAGTCATTCTGAGCACTTTGATTTTTGAGCATTCATAAACCCTCTTTGTCCTGTGTGTCTCTCTGGAGCCACCTGGATCAACATTGCCACTCTAAACAAACTTGAACAACCTTTTTTAAATAAAAATTATTTTACATCTACAATTCCAAAAGGCATAGGAAAGCTTCATTCTCTTACAAAATTATTTTTTAATTTAAACAATATTTCTAGGAGCATTCCTGAAAGTATTGGCGATTTGGTTTCACTTCAACAATTGGATATATCTCAAAATAAGCTAGAGGGACCAATCCCTGATCATATTGGCCAATGTGTGGGATTAGAAGTGTTAGATTTGTCTAAAAACAAGTTGAATGGAAATATTCTTCCATCTCTAGGCAATTGTAAATCTATGAGAAATTTATTACTCCCGCAGAACAACTTGTCAGGGATAATGCCACCAACTTTAAGTAAATGTTCTACTTTACAAAGGTTGAAGGTGTCTGAGAACAATCTTGGTGGAAAACTAGAAAAATGATTTCCAGATTCCATTCAAATTCTCTCTGCTTATGAAAATAATCTCATTGGGACTTTTCCTACTTCTTTGCCCCAATGTAGTCAGTGTCAACTGCTAGATTTAAGAAAAAATAAATTAACAGGTTAGCTACCTGGCTACCTTGTAACTTTCTATGAATTGATAGTTTTAAGTGTGGACTATAATAAGCTTCGTGGTGGTATTCCTTCCAACATCTCAAATCTTGTCAAATTACAAGTGTTGGATTTGTCCAACAATAAAATTAATTGAAGCATACTATCCAATCTAGAGAGACTTAAGGGATTCAAAACACTTGGGTCTTCTGAACTAAGTAGTAATACATTGTATGAGGATCTTCAAATTGTCATCAATGGATTTGAGTATACTATAACATATGTGTTGGCTACAAACACGATATTGGACTTGTCTAGCAATAATATTAGGGGGGAAATACCTCCAAGCATAGGAAATTTGAGTAGCTTGAGGTTGTTGAATTTCTCAAGTAATCAATTAGAATGGAAAATACCTACATCTCTTGTTGGATATCTACTTTGGAACAATTGGACTTGGGAAAAACAAAATTGAGTGGAGAGGTTCCTCAAGAACTATGTTATCTAGCCATGCTAGCATATTTGGATGTTTCAACTAACGCACTATGTGGAAAAATCCCACTAGGAATATAATTTTCCACTTTAAATGCTGCTTTATTTCAAAGAAACAAGTGTTTATGTGGTTTTCCTTTACAAACATGCAAGGAAAAAGAAAATCTGCCTCAGAAAACCACAGGTGCAAATGGAAGTATTAGCCAAGGATGGTTAAGCCATTTGGACAAACATAAAGTGGAAGTGGAAGTGTTAGTGTTACCCAAGGATGGTTAAGCCATTTGGAAAAATATATGTAATTGAATGCACTTGGTTAAGAAGGAGTGGGACTTGGATCATGTGGGGTTGTCTTTGTGATGGTACTATGGAATAAATTCAAAGATTGGGTGGTGCCTCCAACAACAACAAAACGAGTTTATGGACTTTACAAATTTCCTAAATAGTGTGTACTAAGCCAATGTAATTCATTCTACCGAGTGTACTATGGACTGTACAAATTTTCTAAATAGTGTGTACTAGGCCAATGTAATTCATTCCACCCAGTGTACATCAATTTCTGTGATGAAAGTTAAAGTACAAGATATAAAAGAAAATAGTTTTTCATAACTATTAAATCATGTCCTTAGTATTCTTGTGTTTTAAAGTACTTGAAATTGTATCCTGTTGTGAACTACTTGAAGTTGTAAAAAAAAAATTACCGAGATGAATCCTCAAACAAATACTTCTATTGTTAGATGTTATTGGTGCCTGCTGCATATAATCCTCCTTTAAATAAATGGAACAAGATATTTTCATTTTACATCTTTCATAAAGAAAAGTTTGAACAATTCCTTTTGCCAAAACATTTCTTTTGAAACGAATTTTTGAAGATATATCCACAGGATATAGTCACATGCCTATATTTTTGGAATTAATGTTTGGACGCAATTTTACAGCATTGTTTTAGTCACTGTCGATGTTTGGTTACTTATTTCTAGCTTTCTTTGCATTGCGCTAAGAATTTGACAAAATATATGAATTTCTATTTAAGGAAGACGCAATTCATTTGGAATTCCGTAAGATTGTTTGTTCTCATCAAAGCTTCGATTCTACACAGTTTCTACTCTCACTTATACCCAATTCTTTGACTTTTATTTTCCCCTAAAGAATGAGCTTCATACAATGGATTATAACATAAAATATGAACATAAATGAGTTATACATGTTACAGGAGCATTAACAAATTTGTTTTCGTTTTTTATTATTTTTTGGAAAATGAATCGTGGTCGCTAAGTAACTGGCATACCACTTTCTGGTTCCATATTCCACATTGAAGCACCATCCAATTCTTAAATAATCATTACACAATTTAAGAATTTAACAAAAGTTTAAAGTATTGTAAAAGTTCCTTTTTTGCAATGTAATTATTTGGAATCTCCATGGCAAAGATAATTTGGGGGAGATTGCTAATTACAGTAGAATAATTTTTTCCAGTTGCAGCTTTTTCAAGAGGAAAAAATGGTATCGTTCATTATAAAAGAAAGTTACATATGATTTTCTCCATTTACTACCTGTTGTACGAAAACAGTTATATAAATCTATTGCGTCTTAAATTTTTGACAGTATCTATCTCTCTATACTATGTTGTGTCTGTCTCTATGCAACTTCTATTTTTCCCTTTCACATAAAGGTAACTACCTTTAAGTAGACGTCAAAAACACAAAATACAATATTTGTTTGCCACGATGTATACCACATATAGAAATTTGAAATAGCAATTTATATCACATGAGACTCTCTTCGTATGACTTCCCATCATATCATGATATATCTAGTTCGCTAGAGACATCCATTTTCAAAATACGGAAAGTTGATCTTCCCACTTGTGCATTGCATCCTTCTTTTGACAATAAGTATGCCTCACTATTTTGTTCTTTGTAAATATGGGAAATAGAAATCCTTCTGAATTCATTAATCAATACCCTGATCTTGCTTTTTCAGTTAAAACACTAAGAAGTCTCCAATTTATATCTTTCACTTGCCCATTCAACAACCACCCTGGAGTCTCTGAATATGATGACATCCTCAACTCCAAGCCATTTGGAACAATACAAGACTCCCCACAATGCAAGAAGTTATGCCCTGGTGTTGGATCCTTTACTTATAAATCAAACAAAATGGTAAAAGTCCTAGGGCCCTAATGGATGTCCATCCTAGTGACACATGATCTGAAAGATGTGGCCCCATCGAAAAAGCCGACTAGATAGTAGGCCCACATGGTCCTTGGATGTCGATTTCATTGTGGTGTATTGTCCTCATGGAGACCATATTCCTTAAAATATGTTGAAAGATTAATGCATGTCCTCCTCACATCTTGTTGCAATCGCTAAAAAATGCAAGTGTTCCTTTCCCTGCATAATCCCCATAGCACAAAAAATGGAAAATGCCTATGAGACTTGTATTCAACAAACCATTGCCTTAGACATGTCCCAATGTCTGTCGTATCCTATCTTGTTTTGAAGTTTAGAACGTTGAGCACCCTGAACCACACCGACATCAAAAAGGGACACACTGCAGGAAAATATGGTTAACATCTACTTGAGCCAAACATAAATTGCACCTAACCGGGCCATGGAATCCCCTCTTGATAAGGTTATCCCATGGTGATCCCATGTCAAAATTATGTTGTGAACCACAAACCATACAAAAATTTGAGTTTCTATGGCATATTCCACTTCCATGACCTGTTGAACCAACTATAGCGAAGATCCGCAAATGAAACCTGTTTAATTATGGAGTATGCTTCATTTACCTTAATCTGACCTTTTTGGAATCCACCACACCAAGTCATTCTGTCTTCTTTTGGAGTCAACAATATCCCTGCTAACTTCAATTGTAATATATATTCTTTACATTCTTCAGCAAGGTGTCCCATTAGACCCAAATCCCCAATTTTTTCCAAGAGGTTGTATGCGGCAATGTCTCAAGTGTACTACTATATCCTTTAGAACATATATACTCAATTCATGTAAAAATGAAATTAGGGATAAAGATAGAGTATGATTACCTTCCACTCCAATGAATTCGTCCAATCTGATTTCTGGAAGAGATCCTAAGCTGATTTCCCATCTTAGGTTCCCAAGGAACCAATGTTTTGTTTGCAATGGGCTTCTCTAATATTGCAAAACTGCCTTAGGATCAGGAGTTCCCTCTCTTATCCATCCGTATAGTTCCTTCTTTTTAAGATATTTAACTTTAACGATCTGATGCCATAATCCATCACCGCAAACTGCCCTCCAATTTTTTTTTAGAAATAAGGTCAGATTAAAACATTTTGTATCTTTGAAACCCCATCTACCTTCATCTACCTGACTAGCCAACGTCTCCCTACAGACAAGGTGGATTTTCCTATCGGAACCAGCAACAGCCCATAGAAAATGAATAATGATAAAGTTGATCCTATTTACAATACCCTTCAACAATTTGAATATATGGAGATGCTTTTTAAAACAAATTCAATCATAATAATTATGCCTCCCAGTGATAACCACTTATGAGACCATAAGCCTAGCATCTTCTCAAATTCTTGAGATAACCTGTCCAATTCTTTGTTTTCATAACCATTTGGCTTCAAGAAGAAACTAAAGTACTTAAACCCTCCATCCAAAGAGTTGACTGGACATCAAACAAAGATGAAGTCTCCTTCATCGCTGCCCCCTCAGGGTTTGTTGATATTAGGAATGACTTAATATTGTTCATTAAAAGACCCGACACCACTTCGAAAGATCTTATAATCTTGAATAAATACTTCCATTCATTGAGAAACTCCTTCCCAATTGAAAACACATCATCCACGAACATAAAGTGTGTAAGGGAAATGCCATTTGTCAACCTGCATCTTGTAATGATACCCCTTTTGCTTGCATATGAAATTCGTCTACTTAATCTATCATTCACCAACAAGAATAGGAGAGGAGATAGGGCACATCCTTGTCTAATACCTTGAGATGCCTTGAAAAAATTTGTATGGAGGCCATTGATGATGACCACATAATTAATAGACGATATACAAGTCTAGTTGATCCACTCCACCATATGTGCACCAAGATTGATCTTAATTAGGATCATTCTCAAGAATTCCAAGTTGACACAATCATAGGATTTTATAAGATCTATCCTCATTAAGCAAGCTTCAATTTGACGGGTCTTGATGGAGTGTATACATTCTTGTGCAATGCAAATTGCATCATGAATTTGTCGGTGTTCTAGAAAGCCAAACTATTCAACGGAGACGATATTTGACAACGATGGCTTGATCCGATTTGCAACGGTCTTGGATATCAACTTATAGATTATATTGCACAATAAAGTTGGACAAGAGTCTGAGAAGGTAGAGGGCTTCATGACCTTAGGTATTAGTGTAATGAAAGTTGCATTCACTACTCTTGTTACCCTACATAATCTTTGGGACTCTACCAAATATGTAAGATCATCGAGCATTATGTCCTGGAAGTGAATATATAGTTCCATGGTCCAGTCGTCTGGTCTTGGACTCTTACCTCTTTCCATTTCTTTCAGGACCGCAAGAACCTCATCCTTTGTAATCAGTCTCTCCATTCGATCTTTTCCCTCCTCATCAACCATCAAAGGGAATAGGTTGTAGAACTCCATATGATTGGAAAAATGAGGCACATCTCTTTCGCTATAATGGTTACAAAAGTGACAAAGAGCTTCCTTCTGTATTTCCACTTGTGAGTGAAGAAGACACCTCGATTCATCCCCAATATTCCAAATTGAGTTTTGATTTCTCCTGGAAGATGCCTATATATAGAAAAATCTTTTGTTTTTGTTACCTTCTTCCACCCACATCGACCTGTTTTTTTGTTTCCATTCCTCTACTTTCCTCTTCATAATATAGTTTTTTCGTTGCTCCAATTCAATAATTAATTTTTGGAAAAATTAGAAAAGTATGTCGGATCTCGAGCGTCTTCAAGGAGCTTCATTTGACTATTGATCCAAATCAATTCCCTCAACTTCTCTTTCTTCTTTTCTCTTGCCCATTTCTGAACCTTTTCTTTGAGAATTTTCAACTTGTGAGATATTGAAGTCATATACGAAACCCCAGGGTTCACTCATGTCTTACTCTAGATGTCACGAACCAAAGCATTAAAATCGTTCTTCAACCACAAGGGGTGGAATTTCAATGGGAAAGCTCATCTCTTATGTACCCTCGTCCATTCCAAGAATATAGGGAAATGATAAAAAATGTGTGAAGAGAGGATCCATGAGCATAACTATATCAGGCAATAAGTTATATCCTCCTAGACAAAGAACCTATCCAATCCTTTTGAAATACTCTGTGAGCCCCATCCATCATTCTTCCAGGTAGAGCCAATAGGATCTGGCCATATATCCTTAAAATATTTCTGATTGAAAAAATTCTCAAACTATTTACCGAATAAAACAAGCTTGCATTGGGTACCCCAAATCTCATTTGTCTCTAGCGTACCAGATGTTCTCAGCACCTTGCCAGCAAGGCACTGTCCCTAGTTGGAGCCAATGTTGTCACTCACTGCATTATGAATTTTTAGTTGACTGAAGTGCCAAAGAATAGTGAAGTTTGAAGCCATCTTCCAAGCCACAGAAGCTCTCAAAGATAAATCGGACCCTTTCCTTTGCATAGTGCTCGGAACGAGATTTTCAACATTATATGGAGGTCCGAAAATGGACTTTTGGATCAGAAGATATGGCCTGTTGAAGTTCAGGGGTTTTGTTGCCTTTGAAGTGAAGGAGAAAAACATATCGGAGGTCCGGGAGCGCATTGCAAATTGCAATCGACATTTTTCTAAAGTAGCAACAATGGAGGTCAGAGCAAATATCACGATCAACGATCGCCAATATCGCATATCGGCAGTCGGAGACCCATGGCGCATAGCATATCGGTGTTTCACGATATAGAGCGCCGATATCGCATATCGACGATCGCAGGTGTGAAAGGGTGCACACGAACACAATGTCATGAAATTCGCCGAATGCCGATATCATGAAAATTGCCGAAATTTGGGCCTTTAGTGTTAAAGTGCTAGGAAGGGCCGATTTCATTTAACAAAGAAATTCAAAGAAAAACTAAGGGCGGATGGGCCCTTTTCTCTCTCCTCCGGGGGGGCCACGTCGCAGAATCCTATTGGTCCTAATAAACCATGTGGTGGCTGACGTCAACATGACGTGGTGGTACGAAGAACACGTGGCATGCAAATTTGGCGTTTTTAGGAGTCCTATGGGGGCATATCTAGGTGACACATATCACCAGTTGGGAAAGACACGTGGCACTAATGATGACATCAATCCCGCAAATTAGTGATGCACAAGTCAAAGTCCCTCCTCTGTCGAAGTCCCTTCCGACTTGCGATTGCAATATGCGAGACCCCTCCTGGATGCAATATCATATGTGATGCATTCTATAAACTGTCGCGGCTAGGCAATTGGAAAAAATTGTGAAAGATGGTAAAAAGGCCCTCTATCCTATATGGCGATTGCGATATCCCGTGTGGGCCCAATCTTGTAGATCAACGATTTGTAAGTGTCAAGGGGAGACACTGAAGGCTAGCATAAGAAATCACCGATGTGCAGGATTCTATGTATAAGAGTAAAAAACCCCTCGAGCAAGAGTCTAAAGGCTCTAGCGCCTTAGGGCTAAGCACCTTGTTTTAAACCCTAGCCATATGAAGAGAATTAGAGAAAGGGGTTGAAGCAACGGGGCCTAAAGGGGATTAAAACTCTCCTGTTTTGTAATGTTTTTAGTGATAAGTGCCAACACTTGAAAATCCTCCATATTACACCATAATTACATCACCAGGCATATCAGGGTGTCGATAATGCTTTACAGGGATTTTGTGAGGGCAGATGAGTTAGCATTCACATTCAGAGTCTGTTATCGTCATGATGGGTGACCGCTCCTGCTTCGTGAAAAAGAGGGAACAAGACTGAAAGTGACAAGGAACCAACTGAGAGAGGATTAGCCGTGATTTAGCAGAAACATGCCTGGACCAGAGGCCAACAAAGAAGAGTGACATGGAGATATTTTCAGGACCATAATTTCAGTTTCGCTAGATTAGTTTTGTTTTTTGTTTTTGTTTTTGATCGTTGTGTTTTTATTCTGTTTTGTTTTCAAGAAATCTATCTTATTGTTGTAATAATTAGAGGTTGCATGCTGAGACATCTAATCATATAGACAGTTGTAAACTCCAGCTAGGAGATATTTTTGTAACTGATTTCCTTGCTCCCCCTTTCCTTATAAGAGGGAGGAAGAAACACTTAGAGAAGGTTTTGGAATTCCACACCCGAGTGGTCTAAATTCTGCAACTCCACTTTTGGTTCTACTTGCCTATTCATGAGGGACTTGAGAGATATTTGGCTGAATATAAATGGACTGGTATGTTGGAATCATATTAGATTAATGAAACTATTTGGTGATTCCAATCAGAGTAATGCGCAATATGTTTTCCCCACTGTAAATCTCATTTTCATATTTGTTTTCCTCTTCTACTGAAATTGTGTAATGAAGCTGCTAGTCTCATGCTTTCATGGCTGTATATTTTGTTGCAAAATAGAGAACGGTACCTGTGGTTATTACAGATTTACTTGTGTTATTCAATAATGTACAGTACCTGTAGTAATTATAGATTTACTTGTGTTATTCGATTAACCTGCAATACCTGTATGAGCACAAATTTTTAATTACACTGTTTAGTAATAATTGTACGCATGATGTATAGAATATTGGACCTTAATTAGCGCTCCACTGTTTATGTCATTCCATCTCTTCTGCCTTCCATTCTTCTGCTAAAACATTGCTGCTTAGGATTGTATCTTGTTTACAACCCTATGCATCTATTTCCTTTTTTTCTTTCTTCGTCTTGATTTTACTACAACTTCATTTTTAAGTTGTTCATTGTTGTGTGTTGGCCACCATAACAAGACATTTCTCTTTGAGGTTGCCCCGATTTACCCCCTACGCATTTGGATCCATGTATTGCCTTGAGTTTACCTGCATGGCAAACTATTGAACCAAGCCCCCTTTATTCTTTTTTAATTACGTGACAATTGGAGTACTGGAGAAACCCCCTCACAGGTAATCTCCCATTCACTCCTCTATTCAAGATGTCCTAGACACTGGTTTACAATCAACCTAGTAGTTGTCTCGAGGAATTTCTATATCTCCCGAAGCACTTGTGCCGCGGGTGCTAGAAAAAGCGATAGCGCACTCTAAGTGATAAACCAATCTAATCCATCTAACTCAAGATCTATCATGTGCATAGAGAGATAAAATCCCTCGAGCTGCAAAACTTTCCTTAAGTTCTACACTCCAAAAAGAACGTTTGGAGTGTAGGTTTCAGCAAGACCTTACAGACACACTTTGTTAGGCTCATAAAAGGCATTGGAGTGTACCAGTATCGTGATTTTATGTTTACTCACAAAATTGCTCCAAATATCAATTTCATCCTGCGTATCATGTGCAACATTAAATTCAAGTGAAAACACCCTTATGCTTCATTCAAGTCAAGTCAATACCAAAAACTCACAAGATCTTTTTTTTTTTTTGAAACCTTGATGGGTAGCCCAGTTGGTCGAAACACCTTGCCAAGTTGTTGGCCCTCTTTCATGAGGTGCAAGTTCGATCTTTCTTGGGTCTATTAGGATCACAGGGGCTAATATTCATAAGTGGGCTAATTTCTATACTTTTTCCAAAAAAATATTTGCAAATTTCCATTTTTTCTAAATATAATTCGCCGAAATTTTATAGTATGAAATTATTTAACCTTAAAAACCGCAAGATCTAATATAGACTTATATAATATAATCAAAATTTTAGATATTTTTACAAAAATATCATCAAACATTTTACAAATTTTCTATTATAGATCACCAATATTAGCCAAGTTTCTAAACTTTCAAATAGATATCCATCCTTAAATTTTTCCATGGTATCAAATAATATTAAAATTTGAAGAATGAGGCACCATATTCAAATAATTCTAAGATTTTCATCGAAGTTATTTGGCCAGTGAATTCAAGTCAATGTACCTTGATCCATTATTAAGATCATGTTAGTTACAGCAACTTATAAGATTTGACAGAAGATAAGAGAATTTAACAATACTAAGATTTTTTTTAAGCATAGTCTAAACATGCTACAATTTTGCCCATAAAACGATAGAAATTTCGACATGATTTTTAAAGAATATGATACAAATTTTTTAAACTTAGACTACAACTATCAAAATTTAAAATTTTAGATACCTCAAAGATTTTTAATAATGCTAAATCCAAACCTTTTCAAATTCCAAACTTTAAAAACAAGAAAACATAAACATTAAATCCAGTAAACTAAGGCATTAAAATCAAGTCATTACCTACCACTCACAAGATTTGTAAAACGAGACATCAAAATATCAATCTTTTCACGTCAATAAACAATTAAAGTCAAGTCATTACCTACCGCTCACAAGATTTGTAAAACGAGCCATCAGTAAACAATTAAAGTCAAGTCATTACGGACAGTAGGACAAATGCTATGATAGCGACATTTTCTTGAAATTTGTATCCACTCAATACGCCCTTAGTCTTCATTCTTTAAAGTCAAGTCATGACCCACAACTCACGATCTGAAGAACGGTACCTACATATTCTTACACACCATTCAAGTGGATACCAATATTTCTTTGGTCACTTTTCCAAAATTAATGAATTTAATTAAAAGAAAAATATATATACTATTTTGGAAATAAATTTTAATATTTGACTTGTGTATACTATTAAGAATAGTCTAAAATATTTTATGGATGTTAAATC
Organism: Pinus taeda; assembly: GCA_000404065.3. NCBI lineage: Eukaryota > Viridiplantae > Streptophyta > Pinopsida > Pinales > Pinaceae > Pinus > Pinus taeda. Next base: position 11,099 of record APFE030644172.1, on the reverse strand, counting down.
TCTACCATCCACCTAATAATCTTTGATAATTAAATTTATCAATACTATGGGTCAATACCATGGCTTATCAATACCACATGCCCAAAAGAAACAATAACTCATTTCACAATCAAAATATTTTATGAATAATTTATTTTAATTTTATTTAATATTTTTTCAATTAAATCTAAAAAAAAGTTATAATCACTTTTGAGATATATCTAAACTCTCTATCTTCACTAAATATTCCATAAATATTAAATCAAGGTTTTAATAAAATTAAAAATGAGAATCCTTTCATATATAAAGATATCAAATTTCTATGATATAAATAATATTATTAAGAACTCCCATAAATTCGTCTCTCAATGTTAGTAGATTAAGAATTAAGATGAATATATTCTAGTAATTAATAATAGTAATTTAAAATATAATTATAATTTAGTTAATTTTTGAAAATGTTTTTAAATTTTGAAAAATGTGAGATGTCTAAATATTTTTTATTCTTATCAACATTTATCAACAATTTAATTTCTATAATTGTGTTAGTTAATAATAATATTAAATATACAATTCCATTACATGTGTGTACTGAAATTATATTTACACATAAAAAAGTTACAAATTTACAAATGAAATTTTCTTTGCTTAAATGACTTAAAAAAAATATTAAATATTGTCAAACACAACTCTAACTTCTCACGGACTTTTATACCCGCAAAATCCGAAAACATTACTTTCGTCATTTTCTTCCATAACTTTGAATTTGAACCAGTGAATACAATGATTTCTGCTTTCTTATTTAGACTTTTCAACCTACCCTGCATCTTCAATGACTCTATAAATACCTGTAAAGAAGGTAACTCACAGGCAAGCTTTTGAAGTCGTTAGATTTGGGATAAAGAGAGAAATGGAGAAACGTGTTGTGTCGATACTCTGCCTTCTGTGCCTGGCAGCAACTACAATAGCATTAGATGATGTTACTGCAGCAACTATCAGTTATTCCATGAAGACATATCATTCCTCACATGATCACCTGTATGACCGCATGATTGGCGGAAGTGCTTCTCTTCAATCCCATGATTTTGTTTTGAAGGAAGATGAAGGCAATGTGGAGAAACCTGAATTCACATCATCATCAGATTCCATGGACGCTGCCGATACAAGGGATGTAGAGGCCCTTTTATCCTTCAAAAATGCCCTCACACCGGATCCGGATAGATCGTTGCTCAACTGGACGGCAAAAAACTCCCATAATGTCTGCTCCTGGAATGGCATTTTCTGCAGAAAGCGCACTAAACGAGTGATTGCCATAATACTTCCTGGGTTGGGATTGCGAGGTCGCATCTCACCATCTCTTGGTAACCTCTCATTACTACGCACTCTGAATCTTTCTCAGAATAATTTGACAGGAACAATTCCAACGGAGTTTGGGCAGTTAAAGGCGCTGGGTGTACTGGACCTCAGCTTTAATTTGCTCCGTGGTTATATTCCAAAAGCGCTGTGTAATTGTACAAAGCTGCAATGGATCCGGTTATCAGTAAACAGCTTGATAGGGAGTATACCAACAGAATTCGGTCGTCTAGTCCAGTTGGAGCAGCTCCGCTTGAAAAGCAATTTTCTTACTGGAAATATTCCAACTTCTCTGAGCAACTGCACTTCTCTCCGTGGGTTGTCCGTTGGATACAACAATCTAAGTGGGCCAATCCCTTCAGTTTTGGGTTTGCTCAAAAATTTATCTCTTCTATATTTGGACGGCAACACACTAAGTGGAACTATTCCAGCTTCTCTGAGCAACTGCACTTCTCTCCAGGAGTTGTCCATTGGGTACAACAATCTCACCGGTCCAATCCCTTCAGTTTTGGGTTTGATAAAAAATTTAGCTTATCTATACTTTGAAGGAAATTCACTAAGTGGTTACATCCCTCCAGAGCTTGGTAATTGTACTCAGCTATGGTATATTGCCTTTTCTCACAACAACTTGAGCGGAAGAATACCAGCGGTACTGGGCTTGCTGCAAAATTTACAGTACCTGTATCTACAATCAAACAAGTTGGAAGGCACCATTCCTCCGTCTTTAGGAAACTGCTCCTCTCTTGAAGTTTTATTTTTGGGAGGCAATGGGGCATTATCAGGTAAAATCCCACCTCAATTTGGTCATTTGAAAAAGCTTGTTCAGCTATCGATTTATGGCCCAGGTAATATTTCAGGTTTTCTCCCTTCCGAAATAGGAAACTGCAGCAATCTTGTATGGTTGGATTTAGGGGTAAACAAAATTCAAGGCTCCCTGTTTACGAGTTTATTTGGCCTTCCTCTCTCTACCCTAAATCTGGATAGTAATAGAATGATGGGTAGTATACCTGAAGCTATTGGCAATTTGAGTAAGCTCACCTACCTAAATCTTGCTAATAATAACTTCACTAATAGCATACCTGAAAGTATTGGCCAATGTGTGCAATTAGAAACGTTATCATTGCAATATAACTCCTTGTCAGGGAAATTACCACCAACTTTAAGTAAATGCTCTGTTTTACGAAGGTTGAAGGTGTCTGAAAACAAACTCAGTGGAAATCTAGAAATGAGATTTCCAATTTCTTTGGAAGTTCTCTCTGCTTATGCTAATAACTTCTCTGGGACTTTGCCTGCTTCTTTGGCCCAATGTACCCAACTTCAACTACTAGATTTAAGTAAAAATAAATTAACCGGTCAGCTACCTAACTACCTTGTAACTTTCTCTAAATTGAGAGTTTTAAGTGTTGGTTATAATAAGCTTAATGGTAGTATTCCTTCCAACCTCACAAATCTTGTCAAATTACAAGTGCTGGATTTGTCCAATAATAAAATTAGTGGAAGCATACCATCCAATTTAGAGAGACTTGAGGGATTCAAAACCCTTGGGTCTTCCAAACTCAGTGGTAATAATATATTGATTGATGATATTGAAATTGTCATCAAGAGATTTGAGTATAAACTAATATATGTGTTGCCTACAAACACAATATTGGACTTGTCTAGGAATAATCTTACTGGAGAAATACCTCAAAGCATAGGGAATCTGACTGGCTTGAGATTGTTGAATTTATCAAGAAACCAGCTGGAAGGGGAAATACCTGCATCTCTTGGTGATATATCTACTTTGGAACAACTGGACTTAGCCAAAAATAATTTGAGTGGAAAGATTCCACAAAATCTCTCTATGCTATCCATGCTAGCATATTTGGATGTTTCCTTCAACAGACTTTGTGGGAGCATCCCACTTGGAACACAATTAGACACTTTCAATGCTACTTCCTTTCAAGGAAACAAGTGTTTATATGGTTTACCTCTACAAGCATACAAAGAAAAAGGAAAACCAGCACAGAAAAGCACAGGGGAAGGTGTTAGTCAAGGATGGCTGAGCCATTTAGACAACTATGTGTCATTGAATGCAGTGGGTATAGGAGCGGGAATTGGATGTTGGGGAGTTATCAGTGTGATGATATTCTGTAAAAAGTTCAGAGATTGGGTAGTGCCTCCAACGGCAAAACCATTTTATGGATTGTTCAAATTTCCTAAATAAAATGTACTGGGGCAATGTAGCATGGATAGTGTATATTGATTCATTCCACTGGAATTTTATGGATTGTACACATTTCCTAAATAAAATGTACTGGGGCAATGTAGCATCGATAGTGTGTATTGATTCATTCCACCCAGTGTAGCATCAATTTCTGTGATGAAAGATAAAGTAAAAATATAAAAGAAAATACTTTTTCCACATTGTTAAATCATGTCCTAGTATTCTTGTGTTATAAAATACTTGAAATTGTACTCCTGTTATGAACTACTTGAAGCTGTAAAAAACGAGTACCAAGATGAATCCTCAAACACATGTTACCATTGTTGGATGTTATTGGTGGCCCGCAGCATATAATCCACGTTTACTCAGAATAAATGGAACAGGATCTTTTCATTTGACATCTCTTATCAAGAAATGTTTGAACAGTTCCTTCTGCCAAAATATTATTTCTTTTGAAACGAATTTTTGAAGAATACTTATGCACAGGACACCGTCATATGCCTATATTTTTGGAATTATTACCTTAGGGCAGTTAAAAATGTGTGGATCCAATTTTACTGCAATGTCTGCTTCCAGATTCCACACTGAAGCACCATCCAATGGTTAAAGAATCGTTGCCACAAGTTAGAATTTAACGTCTTTTTACGCAATGTAATTTTTTGGAATCTCCGTGACAAATATAATTTGGGGATTGCTGATTACAGCAGATTTTTTTTGCAGTTGCGGTTAACAATGAATTGCAATATTAGTAATTTCATTGGCTTACATAATATTTTTATTAACTTTATTAGTAATTTATTGGGTTATATAATATTTTTATTAACTTTATGAATTAGAATTTGGACACTAGAATATTACGGAAATTATGATATCCATATTACAATTGACATTATTTTTATTTTTTTATTATCTGTCTTTAGATAATAAGGTAATATATTCTGAGTTTCCATTAGTGGTTGGAGTAAAAGAAAATTTTTATTCCAATTTTTTTATATATAATTTTGCAGTTGTATATATGATATTATTAATAATTGTAATAGAAAACAAGTTTAAGTCAAAAAAATATTTTTGGGAAAAATTGCATAGAAAAATATAACTTATATAGGTGAATGCTAATTTAATAGTGATCAACACTCAAATCAATTCATATAGTTTTATTTTGGGAAGAACCAATAAATTAAGCTCTGGATGGATAAATCACTTGCATGTTTATGCACAAAGACTTGCATAAATTTTGGTGAGTAGTCTACTAGTAAGTCTACACAAATGTTGTATTTTACTCCTACATAAGTATGCTAAGGAAAACATAAATAATGGCAGAAATTAACTCTAGGTAAGTATATTTATTTACATCTTATTCCTTTCCTTTTTTTATGCAAAAACATGTTTAAACTATGGTGGAAAGTAGCTAATGGTAAATATGTTATTTACTTGATTATGAATTATTTTCAAGGATTTTATTTTTTGATGGTTTTCTTCCAAAGCTTAAGAATAAAGAATCACTACACAAATATTAAAAAAAAAACATGCATAAATATTGTAACCAAACCCATAAATTATGACATAAAATATGTGAGGCAATTATCCACATGGCACTCTATTGTGCAAACCTTGCAATAAGGTCCTCAAGTTATGGTACAATTAAATGCTTGGAAAATAGTTTTTTTTTAATATTATTGAAAAACAAATATTTTTTTTTTAAAGCTAAACATTATAAATTGCATTGATCAATGCTAAACTAATAGTAGTCAACCAAAAAATCCATTGCTAGAGTCCTATAGGGACTAATAACATGTATATCGAATATGTTCATGAATTACTTAACCATAATTCGTTTTAATTTAAATAATAGAATAAGTAATAAAATGCATATAATAACATTCAATACACTTCAAATATGGATTAACATTTGGGATAAGTATCGGTATCTGTCAATATAGATAGGGTAGTATGCAAGGACTTCTTCAAATGGAAGAATACTAGGAGTACCTAGACAATGAGGAAGAGCAAAAGGAACTATGTGGAGGATCATCAATGTTCCTAAATTCCAAACAACTATTCACAATCTAGAATAGGAATGGATGCCTTCAAAAGTCTTCTTTGGATATGATTTATAAACTAGGGGTTTTCACAATCCTCAAGTTGATGATAGTTTATGAAAGGGGAAGGCACAATGGGATTACCTTTGTTCCAAAAGGATAACATTTTGATAAACAAGAGTGGTGCTCAAAGTATATCAAAAAATGAGTGGTGAACCCTATTATAGTTCTTTTCAAAGGTAGTAAAGCTAGCAATATGAAGGTCATCTTCATATATATCAGCTCATGTGATCATGGTATTATCGGTCTTGAAAATCCCATGGTAGTCCTTCACTTATGGTAGTTAGGAATTCCAAGATGGGATAGAAGAGACAAGTTTGGGATTTGCAAGGAAGGGAAGCTTTAAGGCTTTCTATAAATGACTGTTGAACAATTCATCAACTTTAAGAGTATTGATTGCCATCAAGGTTATAGTTGATGGTGGTACTAAGTTAGTTCCCATTAAAGGTGGGAAATTAAACTTCATCAAGATTTGTTAGGTGGTGTGAAGGCAGAAGATCAAGGTGATGAAGAATTGTCCTTATGGTAAAAATGAAGAGGGGTAGTGTCAAATTGAAAGAAAGGATTCACTTGGTGCGTGATAAGAAAATATTGAAGCACCTAATCTCCCACAGGTAAGTCGTGGTTGGGCTTTCTTTCAGAAGTTGCTAATGATGGACAGGTTAAATTTGGGTAAAACATTGCTGAGTTGCAAGCCTCTGTAATATATTTTGGCCCAAGGATGGTTGGAATTTATTTTCAAAATTAGTAAGAATGCTGAGAGATAAAGAATGGAAGTGGATCATGGGAAATATGATGATTTCCTCAAAAAAGTAACTTTGTTGTTTAGATTCTTAGATGCAGAATAAATTAGACCAACTTATTCGAGTAAAAATAATATTATTACATTTGGAATTCTGGAAAGTCTCTATGATCAAGGAAATAGTAGCCAATATTACACTCTTCCTCAACATTAATGAGAGATCGCGATCTTTAGTGTCAAGATATGTAGCCAAGGTACTTACTGATAAAAATGGATTTTGTAAAAGGGTTACCTTAAAATATGGAGACAAAGGTAGGTAACCTAAAGCACATACAATCCCTAGATTACATGAGGATTTCATTTCATTTTGGCCTATCTTACCATTATGATCATTTAAAAGCTTAATTCCTATGTAGGCCACCAAATCTAATAGACGTTAATCTTAAGGTTCACATTATAGATAGACGAACTTAAAGTTAGAAGTTCAAATAGTTGGTTTAGAAAGTAAAGATAAGGATGACAAGCTGAGATGATAAATTCATAGATGGAAGATGGAAAGGTGTGGGATCCTATGGCATGGATGAAAGGTTGTTGATCCAATTAATATATATAATTAGTTATATCACACATGCTACTAAATTGGATATCAATCGACATCAAATGTTTGGTTACAAATGGGAAGGAAATAGATTATTACGCTTGGTGAATTTTCAAGTATTTGTATGTTATATGGTAAATTCCCTAATCAAAATTCTTCAACATACTATGAGTTCTTCAATTTAATATTTAAAATTCCTCATCTTGATCTAGGGTATGTGGCAAGGAAGACAAGTTGTGATGCCACCCAAAGGTAAGACTTAGGTCAAGATCAAAACTCCCTCTTAACTTTTATTTTAACCCCTATGATGGTCTCCTATATCCAAAGTTTACATTTGATCCTCTTCATGCCTAAACTAGATTCCCCTTGTCTATACCTTGATAAAAAGTTAGGTCATATTGTTGGAAACTAGATCACTACTGGGGGAGGGGTGGTGAATCAATAGGAATGCCACTTATAATTTTTTTCTCCAAATAATTATTCTTTTACCATGCACAAATTGAAACACAAAACCATAGATGAGAGCGTCAAAATAAACATGCAACCACAAAAGCAATCAACACAATGGACACAAGTATGTCTGGTGGAAAACCTTTCACCGGGCAAAAAACCACCCTGCTGCTGCTGCAGTGCTCAATTCTTTTATTAAACAAATGAACAAATTGTACATGGATTAGATACATCCATAGTCAGAAGACTCGGCCTCCTACATAGTATGTTTGCATCTATCAGACATGAAATTGTTTCTCTTCGGGATTTATGAACTACCATTTGCCGAAGTCTCCCACGATCAACAATCCTTGCCCAACTCCCATTGGAATATCCAATTCCTATTGGATGGATAAATATATTTCTTCTACTAGCTCTGCTAAAACATTGTATACTCTGAAGCCTCCATTCCTTCACTTCTTCCATGTGAGCCTTGTTTCATATATTTTCAGACTGAGCCGATAAACCTGCTCAACTTGAGCACTGCAACAACATAGAATCAAAGCACAATCAAATGATAAATTTGTAGCACAAGATGCAATTAAAACTCCATAAAAAAATCTCCACACCAGATGAAAAATAATTTCCTGAAACTCTACTCCAATCCACATATCAACACAACACTCAATGCATAATATATTATGGCTAAAATACACTTCAGTTCACTGCTACAACTACTTCAAATTGATTTAGAAAAATTTGCACTAGAAAATACATGCATCTTGCATAGTCTTCTCCACACACACCATCTCTCAATACACTGGATAATCAATCAACTCATAATGAGATTCCTCCAATATGTAAATGAACACAAGTTATCAACTCAATAATTACTAAGAACTATTCGGCATCACAACTATGTTCATATGCTTGATTTTATCCAGATTCAAATCATTGACTCAATCAACCACTAACTCCATTATCATTTTTTATATTTTCAACTTTAATCAGCTTTTGGAGGTCCCACAAACTTTTCCAACCATAAACTGATTTTTTTTTTTATCATGGATGTCACCAAAACACAAAAATTCGCTAAGCAACGCGAGAAATATGGAGCAAAACTCATGAAAATCCTTGAGTCACTCCCTTGGCAATGTATCCATGTGATTGATCCTATAACTACTCCCATAAGCTTCTTTGCCAGCGACTATAGCCTTCCAACCGCTCCCACAGGCTTGGCTTCATGCGACTAAAGCTAAAGATGAAGAAAATCAATGAATGTTTAGTCTAGAACCTATACCAATTGATGGACCATCTTCTTCAGCACCTAAACACTCATCCAAGCCTCTGCTATAGGTTTGCAACTAGTGAAATAGGCTAAGAACAAGTCAATGACATGCTAGACCTATTCTGCCAACTTTAGCACCAAGACCAACACCTCAAACTCCTCAAGCAACAACCACAACATCTCTAAAACCTCCAGCGCCTGCAACACATCTATGAATCATGTAGCAACATATCCAACTCTTGTAGCAGGAAGATCATGTCATCTAATTGCCTCCAACATTGGTGGAAGCACCTCAAATATGAAAAACCACAACTCATCACATGTAGCAACAAACTAATGTCTCCAAGACATGTAGAGACATATTCAACATCTAGAGCAGTAAACTAACCACTTGCAACAACAACATCTCCAACCAACACAACATGCCAACCACAAACCAACATCACATGTAAAATTCATCTCCAAATCACCTCCTCTAGGTCTAGTCATAGGTATGTTGACAATAATTCTCACTAACAAGACCATCAAGTCCATCATCCATCACACAACACTCATGACACATGCATATGACCAACAACAACTCTAACCTATTGGTGTCAATTCCAGCACTACAACGCCAACAAACTCCCCCTTTCACATTGATGTCAACCTCAATACAACATATGATGATCACTCAACAATCTAAAATATCTCCCCCTTTGACATCAATGGAAAAGGGCCATGTCGATACTGAAGAAGAATGTCAATAATGTGTTGGATGACAGAAGGATTCCCCCCTTACATGAACAACACCATATTGATGCAACCCAAAGAAGTATCTCCTAGAAGATAAGCATGGAAAACAAGGAAACCGACTGCCAAACATATCTTTGCCAATACCATGCCATCTCTGAACTGAACATGCTCCCCCTAAGCATGTAATGTAGTTTCAATCATACATTCTGCCTACTGCAATAATCATCCTTTCTAAATGCAAGGGTCTACTCCTCATCACCATGACTCTAATTGACTTTGGACATGATATATAATGAAGTACAATACAACATAATGCTTCATGGAGCAATTACATGACTGTGACAAGTACATAGGACTAACATATGACTCCTCTACACCTATCACCAACCATGACCTTATGGACCCAAGTTTACATCATGCACCCAATGAAGTGGTGCTACATCAAAGATATACATCATGAAACATGACTTGGATTCCATTGACCCATACATAGCTAATAACAAGACATGTTAGACGCCATGGGTCTCTCCATGAGCGATGTACCCAAAAGATGAAACAATGACAGTGCATGGATTTTACATATGCACACAATGGTGCCCTCATCAATATATGCCCAAAACATGAAATAACATGAGCACATGGCAACAATGAGCATCAACATATGCTTCATATGGCAATAACAATAAAAGGCAATACATGGCATATCCACCAAACAATAAGGCCTCCATGAGCTATGACATGAGATCTCCGTGTGTAGTAGCAACACATAGGAGCACTAATCAAAACATGTGCTAGTACATGACCACTCAACACCTTGGCCATCACCATCCCAAAGAAAGAATATCCTGTAACAAGATCACCATGCTCCACATAGGTACAAGAATAAGATCATCTAATAGAAACATGGAAATATATCATAGGGAAACAACAAGTACATATCCTCATCATAATGAGGCTCCTCAACTATCAAATCATGAGCAACATATCACCAGGTAGCAGCAATAACATAAGCTCAAGCATTATAATAATATTTGCAACACTCTCATTATCTCCTCATCAATAAGGCATAAACAACAAATACATGAGCAACAATTATGTATACCCCACATATGAACAACAATATATATACCATCATCTATCATCCACATGAGTGCACAATATCTCATCCATTAGCATGTATTAAATCATGAGCAACAACATAAGGTCCAACAATAAATTATTACGAGGAGCACATAATTTCAACCTCTCCATGTCTCATCCATCCAAAAACACATGAGCAACACTATAAATCACCATCTCTCAGCCATCCAAATACATACTGGAAACAACATGTATCATGCATCTATAAGTAGAAGACATAAGAAACTATACATATACTCTAGATGATCTAACTCCAACATATCATCTGATCTCCATGGAAGCTACACATGCATGAGAATACATGACATAAATATGATCTAGCAGAATGATCATAATCAAAATACCAACTATGTCATGTAAACCATACTATCTCATCCAATCATGCAATGTGTGGTAGCAACAACAAAAAATCTTCGTGAACACAATGCCAACACATTCCAAATCCATTTAGAAGCACAAATTCTCCCCCTTAATGTGTGATCCCTCATAACACCTTGACCATTCACATAAAATGATACATGTGTTGGCAT
>APFE030644157.1:15648-26631 GCA_000404065.3 Pinus taeda | reverse complement strand
AAAGAAATTATATGCATGAAACTTATACTAGCGCCTTCTAGTGGAATTGACAGTGCACTAATCCATTGCTTGCCAATATTTTGGTTTTGGTACCACCTTATAGCATATCCGGGTTCAAATGCTATTTTCCATGGTGGACAGTTGAATCTGTTTCAACTCTAATTGTTATCGAGGGGTTGCACAAGGTTGTCACATGAGCATCTGCTATGCCCATTTTGACTTAGATAGCTACCCATACTAAGGCTCTATTTTGCAGTTCCATGTTATTATTTATGAACATTATGTAATATTGATGCATTTGGTTGGACACGTGAAACTACTTATATAAATCAATTGATAGATTTGATAGATAATGGAAATGGTTGATGTATGGCCTAAAAGTATGACTCACTTAATGGTGAATTATCTAGTGCGTGACTTATCGGAATTATTTTGTTTCATATATGGCTCAAGTGGATATGATTTGTTTAAATGAATGACTTAGTGAATTTATGATTTATTTCCAGTACGAACTGCAAGATTGACACGTGGATACTAGACTTAATAACATGATGATTATATATCTTGTTGTTATATAAATGCATGAACGAGAGCTAACCCGCAGGGGGAAAGAACTATATGATAGCCGAGATCTACTCTTCCATTGAGAGAAAGTCGAGACATCTCATGAGGAAGGTATAAGGTACATTGCTCTATTACATTTGGTATCTACTTGATATGTACTCATATGACATGAGTAAAATGCAAACGACATTTGGCAAGACTACCTGACTGGATTATTCGATGACAAGTCCAACCAACAATGTTGTGTGGTCCGTATTAGGGCATTGACCCTAGTTGTGAGGAGGGGTGGAGGCATTTCCCACCGTGTATCTTCTGAAACCTGGAATCATGGGAGGACAGTGGTGGACACGCTCACCTAGACGTGTGATGACAATTGCCAGTTGCCTGCTGGGGAAGTTAGGTTGATATAGTCGATGCTTCCGCCATGTTGGTTTTATCGGTGGTTAGATTGGTATAGCCGATGCCACCGAATATAGCAGCAGAGGACGGATAGGGTGGGAACGGAAGTAGGTTAGGATGGATAGGAGGATATAGACCAGTTAGAGACTCCTGATGGGAAGTAATGTCATTGTCTGACTTGTCAAATTTTACTACTATAACTCTCTCTATTTTTGTATTCCTTCGAACTCCTTGTATCTTTTCACTCTAACTTCGGGACAAAGTTTTATGAAGGAGGGGTGCATGTAATGCCCCACTTAATCTTATCATGCAAATTTTATTAATGTTTACATTACCTGAAAATATTGAGAAATATTGGTGAATACCTTCATTTGGGAAACTATAAATTTATTTACTAATATAGAATTCATTATTGCTATTATTGAAATTCCCAACTTGTCTTCTCGGATTGAATCTTGGGTAGGATATGGTCTCCTTCCATTATTCCAAATTTTATATATATTCATCTCACATTCCCTAATGTACTCTCACATTTACTTGGGAGAAGACATGGTCCTCTCCAACTAATTATCAATATATATATTCATCTCACATTCCCCAATGTACTCTCACATTTACTTGGGAGAAGACATGGTCATCTCTAATTAATTATCAATATATATATTCATCTCACATTCCCCAATGTACTCTCAGATTTACTTGGGAGAAGAGAAGTCAACTATAAGGATGAAGGAGAAATTAATGACATTAATGAGAGGTGGTTGAGGTGGAGAAGAGAGGAAGGGCATAAAAGGGGAAGGAGGAAGGGAGAGAGGGGGATGTGGGGTCTTGCTTTTGATTTTGGGTTGGTTGTGATTTTGGAGACCTAGGGAACCTGTGGAGGTTTCTTGGGTTAGTTGAGAGGAGGGAAGTATTGTTTATCTTGGTCTGGATTATTCATCTTGGACACACTACATCTGGTTGGACTTGGCTCGAAGGGCTAGGGAACCTGTGGATGTTTCCTGGGCTAGGAGTTATTTCCTAGTTGGCTAGGAGGTAAACCCAGTCAGTAGTCAAGAGGAGTGTTTCAGCAGGAGCAGCAGCTCAAGGGAATCTCCACCGGGCCATCGGTACAGGTATTCCTCTATGCATATATTACTCATGTAAGTTATGGAAATGAGATGTTCACTATTAAAGTTGTAGGGATTAGAATGTAAATGGTAAACTATCATTGTTCAAATGTCTAGTAAGAAAATAAATTATTGCCTCTTATTTCATTAATTCCTTGAGCATATAGATCCGTTAGAAGACCCTAGGATGGGGCCTTACAGAACTCAAATTCTCTGCATGCACTAGCTAATTTGGGTTGATTGATCAATTAACTAGATGATCACTAAGTTTTACTGAAGTCCCACTTCTTAACTGACCTTCCACTAGTTCATCCAAAAGTTGGAACTAGTTTAATTGAAAACAGCCTAAGATAAACGACATTGATTGCTACAAATTAGTAATCACACATGTTGAATTGAACTCTAACTTCTCCAACTTGAATTTACTAAGTAAACTGGGTGACACAAGCCATGTCACACAAGTTAACAACATCCAAGTTGTCTACTAATGTAGAAATTTGAATTTTCTCAATTTAATCAAGGAAAAATCAAATTGAGAATTTCTTACTGCATTTTTCAACAATGCATCTTGAATACATTTGATATAGGTTTTGTGCATTATAGTATTTTGTAGAATATATAGTTTTATTAAAAACAACTATGACTAATTTTGATCATGGGATTAAGCAGGGGTAGCTTAATGACAACATGAGAACTTGTGAAGGTAAAATGTTGCAATGTGAATTGTAACTGTAAATGAGAACGTATAATGTTATGATATCCATGATTATGTTATTTGGAAAATCATAATGTATACCACATGTATGTCAGTTATGTTTCCTGTCAATCTAGATATTGTGGACCCATGCTGAGGGTCAAGTATGAAAGCATGATGTACATAAATGTTTCTTTCGTTTTAATGATAATGTGCATATGGTTCATTATGTAAATTATTGTGGGAAAGAGTGCTAAAACAAAATTTCACATGCCAGACAGTTGTGGATAGTTGTGAAAGGCCAAAAGGCCTTGGGTTGATGGCAATTTCCTACCCAGAGGTGTTAATGGCACTTCCCTCCCCAGTTTTCCTCTCGCTAGAGATAGATGATCTCCGTAAGGGAAAAGAGTTAGCCAAGATGGTGAGAGGGGAAAAATCCTGAGGCAACTCTATTGATTTTGGAGCCTGTTGGAGGAGGCCCAAAATTCCTCAAATACAGGACGTTGTTAGAGGAATAGGCATGACACTTCCAAGAGGAATATTGTATTAGACCCTTTGTGGTCATTGGAATTCTTGAGTTGGTTAGCCAGTGGAATTCTAGACTAAACCCGATATCATCTATGTCAGAGAACTGTCATGATATGAAAATGGCTCAATCTGGTTGTAGAAACCAGTTCCCATTGGTTGGGACAAGTATTATTTTTCCCACTATGGTTCTCATAGAAAAACAAGATAACTAATCAATTATGTGTTGTATTAAAATGGATTTTCTATATGATTGTGCAAGAATTTTATATTCATCTTGACATGAAAGGTGCCTAGTACTCGACTAGGAATTACTAGAAGCGTAACTTCCTTTATTGTATTACCAATCTTGTGAATGTCTTTACCAGGAGGCTAAGACAATATACACTTGGTGCAGTCATTGATCATTTCGATGATTAGAGAGCTAGGTGCTCTCTGAGTACTTTTAGAAGTATCGTGTGGATGTCTTTAGTGGGAGCTAAGACATTGTGTGCATGGTGCAATTATTTATCATTTTGATGATTAGAGGTTTAGTTCTCCCTTAGTACTTGTGGAAGTATCGTGGTAAAAATATCTCTTGAAATTGCATGAATGATTGATAGTTAAAAATATTTCATTTAATTGAAAATGTTGTGACTAATGTGACTATGTTGAATTTGTTGATCATATATTATAGGGTGTTTGCCATGAAGGCTATGAAACCACGTGCAATTGAAATTATTGCGTAAGGTAACCATGATTTTCAAGAGTAATTGGTAGGTAATGGTAAGTTGGTATAAATATTTTGTTTTTATCTCAAAAAAATGAATAATGGCTAAGTAATGGAAAGTAGAAATTGCTTATTTTTGTGGTTGTAAATGCTTATGACTATTGATAAACATTATTGTTTTTTGGCTTACTAATATTGCCTAGAAAAAAAAATCCTTCATTTTTAAGGAAAATGTTTTTCTTTTTGTTGTTTAGATCATTATATCATGGGCACAAGTTAATGATAAACACCGAGGATGGTTTTTACTTCAAGGGGGTGAGTACGTAATATCCCTATAAACTACATTTATGTTGACACTCATGATGGAAAAAATTATTTTTACCATGTTTAACAAAATGGTTGAAAACAAGAACCGTAATGATTTAGTTGGAACCTAATTTGAATCAAATAAAGGAAATGACAACTCACGGAGATAAAGAAAATTTTACAAGTTCTTTACATTCATTTTTAAACTAGAAAAAATAACTTTCATCTTCATCTACTAGAGTTTTCATCGTGTGAAGTCTCGAGGCATTGATCAACACAACTTTTGTGAGGAATGTTGTGTCTCCAATGAAAGGTGTTAGTGAACATGAGGTATGCACATGGAACTTCATGGTTATTGCGCACAAAAGATAAGTATCTAGTTAATTTTATTGAAAATATTTAAAATGTTCATATGCCCGAGAAAAGATAAGTTAAGTTAGCTTTATTATTTGCAGGAAGAATGCATAAAATTCTTGTGCATAAGCTAGCTTTATTTTTTTCTTGAAAAGAATGCTTGCGAACCCTGCACCCAAAAATATTTTGGAATTCATGACATTCTCCATGAAAAAGAAATGCATGTGAACTTTACTTATGAAAAGACAAAGAAACTAAGTTATTTCATTAAAATATTGCAAGAGATTTTGGTATGATGCCTATGCATTAGATAGAGAAACATTAGACTCTTAAAGAGCATATGATTTTTGGAAATGAATATGTGAAATTGCATGCAAGGGAATACATAAATTAGTGTTGATTATTGAGAAGGAAATAAGCATTAGCATGGATAAAAAGAATACTTGAATGTAATAAATTTTCCTCAAAATGAAGTTGCATGCATGGAAATAAATAGCTATTAAGTTGGACTTCTTGAAAAGAAAATATATTAACATGTAGTAAAAGAATAATTTCTTGAAAAGAAAATATATCAAATATGTATAGACAAGCTTTATATTGAATGCAATTATTCAAATAGACCAGATTTTACATTGAATGCAATTATTCAATGCGTAATAAATATGCACAAGCAAGCTTTCATATTGAATGTGATTATGTAATGCATAAGAAATATGCATAGATAGACTTTTATATTAAATGCAAATATTTAATTCATGAGAGATAGGCATATATAAGATTCTTTACTGAATGCAAATAATCAATGCATGAGAAAAATGCATATGAACATTACACATAAAAGGTGAAGAAGTCACATTATTTTTTTTGAAGAGATCATGTGTTTGCATGTTCTAAGTGTGTTAAAAATACTTGGAAAATTTTTAGGGTTCTTGTGTGCATGAGCCTAGGCTAAATAAATTTATTCTCTTAAAAATATATGTCGTGCAATTCTTGGAAAGTCTTTATCGCTTTTAGGGGAAAAGAATTAAACTATCTAAACCCTTTTCCTTGAAAAAGGGTTACATGTGAACCTTGCATAACCAAAGAATAATTAGGTCGTTAGACCTTTCTTTTGAATCAATGCACTTCAAAATTTAGTCTACCTTTTTTCCTCTGCACCTGACATGTGTACAACATATGTGCACCATATGACCACATTTATGCCTGATATGTGTGCACCACATGTTGCATGAAATCCACGGAGTTTGTGTTGGGTCGTTGAACACACGTCCTCCCTAGATTTGGGTTGTTGAACACACATCCTCCCTAGCTTTTCATCCACTAAATTCATCATTAATCAATGGACTATGGCACCTCCAGAAATCAAAGTGTGGCTTGTTTTGTGGCATGCAATCTCATGGGATTCTATGGCCTACAAAACCTGGAAAATATTTTCCCCTCTAATCTCAGAAGAAAAATATGACTTTAACAATATATGGATCCTTCGCAGTGGCTTGATCAGCCCTAACCGAGGTTCAACGTTAGTTAGCCAAGCAAATCCATACACTACTGGCCCTTTCGGCATCAATCCGCGGAGTGTGGACTGAATTCTCACTCGAAATAGTATGGGGGGATGAAGGAACCAAGTTTTTGCACTCTGAGATAGTTGTGATGTTGGTTTTATACCTTAACTCTGCCTTTGCATAGATCGATAAGCCTTTAGGGCTTATCGATGTACTTCTCTATTAGTCTTTCAGAACCTCTGCGAAGGTCTGCGATCGTCCTTTGCGTAACCCTAACAAGCGATCTCGACACTTACATGCCTCTGTAACTACTTTGTTGTATAGTTCTCTGAATTATCTTAAGTGTTCGCTAATTCTATCATGCAATTTAGATTATCTTTGCATAAACATATATCTCTACTTGCGTCCATATAACAAAGGAAAACATATAGTTTTGCGTATCGATTTAGCAGTAAAATATAAACCCAGTGCTTAACATAACATAATCATATGCAACTGATAGAAGTGAAATACACAGTAATTTCATAATACTCTTCTTTATTGATGATCCAAATTTTCAGTACAGACTCTGACTACCCTGCGCACACAGCTGCAGGGGTTCGCGCACTGAGCTGCAGACTTCTACCCTAGGCCTTTGCGCACTTAGCTGCAGAACCTTCTTCCTACGCTAAGACTCTCGTTCTTAGCTCCTTACAGACTCATCTATCAACTCTTCTTAACTTCCCCCTTACTTAGACTCCTAGAAGACCTCCTTTTTATACAATCCCATGGTCTGCGGATCTCATCAAGCCGACACAACCTATCTAAACTAAGGGCGGAAACCCTTTTTGACTCTTCACATATTTGCACTCCGCGGTCACAAAATGCAAAGACTTTATATTTCTGTATACAAAATTCAAGATTTTTGCCCCAAAACTTGGGTTTTTAACCCCAAAAATGACACCAAGGGACCCATTCCCAATAGGCCCCCAACACAAACATGGTGACTTTCCCTCGAGTCACTCGGTCGGTGCGGAGATCTTGTCGTGAAGACCTCCTAGCTCTACTTGGACTACTGCAACTTCGGCAATGCACTGTGTTGCCGCCTACGTCATCTCCTCAACCAGTTGCTCCGTCGCTAGCCATGTATTATCTGACTATATTTTTGTTGGCTCGCCTGCAGAACAACCAACTTCCCTTCGATGGTGGCGGTGAGCGCATAAGCCTCATCAAGCTAAGACCCTATTCTGGCCTTGAGGACGCTCTCTTTAAATTGTACTACATCCACTTACTCCTTGAGTACCTTTGCCTCCTACAGTTTTTCTAGCCTCTACGTAAGGGCGACGGTACGATTTGTCGCTTTGACTTCATCGTATTTCTACTACAACTCCCAGGCCTCCGTTTCCAACCTTTGCAAGGTGGGATCCTCCTACAAATTGTTAACCACTTCGAGCACCTACTCAAAGAGCACAGTACACTCCATCACTGCGTTGTTCACTGTTGTCACGACATCTCTCACAGTTGTCTCGCGCTGCTCTCTGACTTCTGGCAGGGTTGAAAGCTGAGCCCTCAACTATAGTTCCACAATCTTGAGGTTCAGGTCAAACTGAACCTTCGGCAACTATGTTCTGGCATCGCGCACTCCAACAATGAGCTTTCGAATCTGCACATCTACTAGCTCATCATCAGGAATGGCCAACTCTGGGACAAACCTGCATGCCTCAGCCACCACCTTGGTCGTGCACTCATTTTTATCTGTGTTGGCTTTGACGAGGTTAACAACGGAATCTCTTTGCATCATCATCTAAGCGTTGTTGACTTTCTGGTCATTGATTACCTGTAACGCGCGTTGTGTGTGGTGTTGGCATTATGATACAGGTGTTGTCCTTAATGGCAACTCACTCGGATGACAGATCATAGTGCAGTAGGTCAATAGCAAAGAATTAATGATCAGACTACAAAGAATGAATAAAGAGAGGTATACGTAGGTTCACCTTGACAAAGGAGCATATACACGTAGGTTAACAGACCAAAAGGAGCGTATAACACACACACGCACTTTCACAGAAGGAAAAGCACATATATCTTGGAAAACTAAGTTTTGGTCCAAGGTATTTGGTTCATGGTATTTTGATCCATGGTATTGGTCCAAGGTATCTGGTCCGAGGTATTGACCATAGGTATTTGGTCCAAGGTATTGGTCCTAAGTGGTTTTGGTGCCTAAAACTATAAAAGGAGGAGAAGATCATTAGGCCAGGTGTGAAAGTATTGAATATCTGATGAAGTGTGAGATCCAGTATGCAGGTGATGGGTCGGTAATGCTTTGCTTGATCTGAACTAAGGATGCACCTATGTGGATGATGATGGATGATGGATAGGGATCTTAAGGCTTGGAATGTATTATCATTATGTGGTTTGATCATGGATAATCTAGATATGAATATTGACATATGTTTTATTATGCAAATGTTATGATCTGGGTATGACTGAATTCTGAAATAGCTGTGAAGTTTTTAAGTTAGTATTTGCAGATCTATACGTGGGTTCGCTTTGGTAAAAGCACATATACACGCTCGTTCGGCTCATCAGAGTAGCGTATACATTATGAAATATCATACATGAATTTGCAGTTGGTTCTAGTGGTTGTTGTAGAGTTCTGGGTTCTGCTCTGTGTTCTAGTGACCGTGTTTTGATGACAGGCTTCAGTGATTTAGTTGTTGGGTGATTCAGGGTTAATGATTGAGTATTCAATGATTGGTTAATGCAATGGTTGTATTGCAATGGTGATTGATTTTGAGCTTCAATGTTGTTGATGGGTCCAGTATGAAAATTGGATGAAACGTGGCCTTCAGATTATGGTGTTGTGTTCCAAGAGTATCCAGTATAAAAATTTATGAAACATGGTCCTTTGAGGAAGAGAGAAGGTCGTAGCCTTCTATAGGCCGACGCCTACGTACTGGTAAACATATTGGCCAGTACAAGAGCCAGGGGTTGGACCTCCCTTCCAGTAGTAGCTAGAAAACGAGTGAAGGTTGGAGCCTTCAGTAGGCTGGCGCCTACGTACTGGTAAACATATCGGCCAGTACAAGAGCTAGGGGGTTGGATCTCCCTTCTAGTAGTAGCTGGAAAATGAGTGAATGTTGGAGCCTTCAATAGGCTGGCGCCTACGTACTAGTAAATAGATCGGCTAGTACAAGAGCTAGGGGGTTGTAGCTCCCTTCCAGTAGAAGTTGGAGCACGAGAGAAGGTTGTAGCCTTCTGCAGGTGGGTGCCTACGTAATGGTATGAGTTTGCACCAGTACAAGATTGTAAACTAGTTTTTCTTATATTAAAAAGAAGGCAGCAGTAGGTGGTTTTTGCTCCGCATTAGGTTTCCACCTTAAATCTTGGTGTTCATGTGTGTTTCTTATGTGTGGTGATCTGTTTTGTTTTTACTGCACCTGGTTACTGTTTATATCGATAATGAAGTATTGATGCATTGATTAAAGATCAACATATGATGAATTAACTAAATCATAAGTTTGTTGGATATATGCTAGTTGCCCTAAATACAGTTGTGTATACATGCAAGTTCCCTTCACTGAAGTAGCGTATATGAATCTGATTATGGAAATGAAAAAGTTATTAATTTTCTAATACTAATTCACCCCCCCTTCTCAGTATTATTTCCAACACGTGGGCCTGAAGTTCTGTGATCACGCCATCCTACAAATTGTGAAGTGCCTCATTGGGAAGCGCAGCCAAATTAAGCCCAATTCCTCTGAGGGCACTAACAAGGAGCCCATTAGCTTCAGTATCTGTGGTTAGCTCTCCCTCTCACAGCAGTATTGCCTAGGGATGTAGTGTGTGCACCATCCCTGCTGCTTCTGATGTGCCCGGCACTAGACTAGTTGACGCCGCGCTGCTTCATCCCATGTTGGTCTAGACCTGTGACGCCTGGATCTGCAACTCGCGCAGACCCATCTGAATGGCCCCCAAGGCTTGCTTTTGTTGTAGCTCGAACTGTTGCAGCAGTTCCGCGGTGGCATCTCTGACCATATTGCCGATATCATTTAAATCACATTCTGTTAAGGTGATCAGATCAAGAGAAGTCTCGCTGGCCTTAGACTTCTTTTGCGGCCCTACCTTCTGTGGATCTCTATTTTGCTTAACGCGGAACGGAGTGGTCTCTTGGTGCGCACCTCCCTTGTCCAACTGTTGTTTCTCCTCCTCTGTCTCTAGAGAAGGCAACTTCTGACTCCTGTCAGAGCTACGCTCCTCTTCTTCCATCTGTCCTCCCGTCTGCTTCACGGTGACACGCTCTACCTTTGCCTTGTCCCCAGCCTCCTTTTTTCTTTTTATGGCCAACTGCTCCATCTTCAACTTGGCCTCCTCCTTTTTCCACTGCTTTGCGGTCTTGCTAGACCCAACTATCAAGTTCGAGGCAGTGCGCCAATCTGTCGGCCAACGATCGTGGACCACTGTAATTGCGCCTTTTGTGGCTAGGTATGGCAGGTTATACCATTTCTTCTCAGGGTCCTTGTGCACACGTATCGAGACCCGGTGGAAGTTGGCCTTGAACTCCACATACTCCTGCATCTTCTCAAACACAGTTGCCGACAACCGCGGTTTGCAGTTGATGGCCATATGGATGCTCATCTCCATCAAGATCCAAAAGATCTTGTTGTCCTTAACCCTTTGAGGGTCCTTCATAGCCCATAACGAAGCGAACTTCGCTACCTCTAGTAGGTCAAGCATGACCAGAGGAAACTGGATATCCTCTGGTAACTCCCACGCAACCAACATTATGGACAGCAGCAGCCAAGCATAGTGGTAAACTTTTTTTTGATCATGTGCCTCTCT
>APFE030644156.1:0-10506 GCA_000404065.3 Pinus taeda | reverse complement strand
TAAAGCACCTTGCAAATAGCATTAAGTTAGGTAATATTAGGCTTTTATAGCTTTGGTTCTTGGCTTGGATCACTTGAGCATTGTATTGTGTCATGTTAAGGACTCATACTAGGGTCATTATCTCTTTGGACAGTCATCACTACAGGTCTTCTACTTAGAGATGTATTAATAGCATCTTCTTTACTATTAGTGGTTCCTTGATCTTGGAAGTTTGGAGTGATCTCTCTTCTTCTTCAGTTTGTACCTCAACCAAGAATGGGGACATGTTAATTCCACCTAGGATTCTCCCAAGGCCTTATCAATTCAAGTCTCTCGCCAAAGGATATTATTTGTTGAAAATGATAGCATGGAAGGTTATCTCTGGCTTGTGCCTTAGCCACAAAGACCATGAGTTTGTCTTTCCTTTGACCATGGAGTGAGTTCATGGAGATGGTGAGTTTATTTCCAGTTTGCGGGAATAATATTCACAAGTTTGACTACAGGATCGAGTGGCAGTTATGAGTGCAGATAGAACGAATTGGAGCTTCAGTCATTGATTGAAGTAATGATGAGTTGTGACTCCAGTTATGATTGGAGAGAGAAACAGTTCGAACTCAGTTAACTTGTCAACCACACGAGTTCTAAATTTGTACTTGCCAATTTTAGCATGGATCAAATCTATAAATTAAGGACGAAGGCGCAAAGTTAATTCATTGTTGAGTGCACAAAGTTTTGTGTGAGAGATCTCTTTGCTTGTGGAGTGCATATTGAGGAGGCTTTCTTGTGGCAGAATTGCGCTAAGAAATAGTAGGCAACTCTGCGCTAGGATTTAGGAGTTGCGCCTAAAGAATACGAGGCCCTTTGCGCTAGGAAATAGGAGGCCTGTGCTCAAGGAAATAGGGCCAGGCAGACCACAAGGAAACAGGAGCTAGGTCAGTGTATTTGCAGGGTGTTTCAGGCTAGTTCAGCAGAGAACAAGTTTGTTCTCAGTGAAACATATTACCTTGTAATTGATTCAATTGCTCAATCAATAAAATACTATAGCAAAGAAGAGGGTTTTCCCAAGAAATCAAGTGTGTAAATTTGTGTGACTGTGTTTTTATCTCTGCATTTATATTCCACTGCTTATCAGTTAAGAAATTCTGTATATTGGTGAAAGTCAATTCGGTTTCAGTATTAGTTGCCTTGTTTTCAGTTATTCACTAAAGTAGTTGCAGAATTTCATGGAAAAATAACATTATTCGGCAAGCACTTTGATCCTTATCGAATGGACATATCAAAATCACTTAGTGGCACTCAAAATAGATGCCCTAAATAAGATTCAAAATTTATTTAAACCTACAACTTCTTCCTTTTTATGTGCAAATTTGTATAGTCTTACTATATAATATTTAATCATACTAGCAGAAATTGCAATAACCTTACACAATAGCATTCACACAGTACAATACTATTTTTAAGGAGAGTTCTCATGGGGAATAAAGTCCATTTATTATGAGTCTTATAGAAATGTTGATTACTGAATATTTACATTTGCAATCTTGCATGACCTTTGAGATTTCTGCATACACATGGTTGGGTTTTATAATTTTTGATATTCTTGGTAAAAAAAAGTTAAGGCTTGTCTTTTCCACAAGGAACTCCCGTCCACTCTAGTTTGTATCCATAGTTGGCTGTGATCTCTTAATTGACTTCCTTAGGCAATCGTCGAATCTTCAAGTTGAACATTTTAGCCATCAAACCCTTGAACCCTTGTACTGTCTGTAGATTGTCTTTAAATAGGACTAATCCCAAGAGTCTGTTATGATCTATTCTAATGCTTTTGATCTTCAAGTGCCAAAATAGTTTGACTACCTACAACAGTTCAATTCCTGCCCCCTTTTCCTTGAGTTACAAAACTGTATGCAACTTGTTGACCACAAACAATTGTTTAATTGACAAGCTTGCATTGCAACTGCCACATTGATAATGGCTTTGTTGACACTTGTTCTTATTCAACCATCCATCCTTCAAACATTTGTCACTATCGATGTGCATCCATTGCCCCATTCTAGTATTGATAATGTGCTCCTTCAGTCAAACTTGCCTAGTCGACTCTGTCCAATCAATTTTCTTTGTCAACTCTATCTTAGTTGATTATAGGTAGAAAATATGAATTCAATGTTTGGTGGCGATAACTTTCATGTCTGACTTTTTATTGGGGTGCTCTTTGTGCTGTTGGAAATATCTCAACAAGATCTACAAGGTGCAAGGTTTGGACCTAGTAAAGTGATATTGCTTGAGAAGATATGCCCCTCGTAATATATTGTTGAGGCCCTCAAGTGGGTTTCAGAAGTAAGTAACCCATTTCTAATCCAAACTATGTGAATTGTCTTAGCCCATTCGACTAATCCTCTATGGCCTTGATCAATTTATGCAGGAATCCAACTAGTGTACATGGTCTGGAGGGCATAATCCCTTAAACATTCCTTTGTTGAATTAGAGCATTAAGAATCTTTGCTCACCTTTATGGTCTTGCTAAGTTCTTAACATTAGGACCCTTGCTATAGTTTGCTTCTACTTGATTTTTTTCTTTCTTAACAAGTTTTCTCATGTCAGTCTACCTCTTACAACTGCCTTATTTACAAATTTTTCCACTGCTAGTGGCATCTAAAATCTTCCTCTGACTAGTTTGTCTTCTTTATAAGTTTTCCCATGTCAGTCTACCTCTCACAAGCCTACATTTTTTGCAAGTTTTCCATGTTGAATTAATGCTCCTCATCCACCTCATCCTTTAATAATGCTTGATCCTCTTGTTCATTAGGTGAGTCTTGAAGCTAACACTTAATTAAAAAGCCATAACAACAATACAATAATGTCTCCAAGATTGTAGAGTGCTATCTCACAACTTGATATTGGTTTTAAAGTTGCCTCTATATATCCCTCTCTATAGTCTTCCTTGGAAAGAATTATTACAACATTTGTTGGTGCCCCTTTTACTACTGGTGCATTCGATTTTTTGCTCATCTTGACCCTGGATTTCCATTCTTTCATTGGCTTACCCTTTTGATTATTAGGATGAAGCTAAAGATGAAGATTCCAACACTTCTCATCTTAATGCCCAATCTTCTTGCAATGTTAGCAGAAATTCTTACCACTACTCACTTTGTAAGAACTGTGAATAATTTAAACAACTATTCCCTATGAACAGAATATGAAATAACAGAATATTACAGCCATTGCAGAGACAATAAAGGCTTCTAAAATTAAACATCATGATCCTGTGATAAAAATCCCTGAATTTTATAAATTTAACTGACAGAACCAATGAGAGTACTTACCTGTAATCCTATGGTCGATGATGCCTCAAACTACTCTTGCTTCGGCTACCAAAAGACCGAATCCACCCAGCCAAACTGAGTAGAACCTCGCTACTCAGTCCAGTAAACTTCTCAATTGAAACAGACTGTTCTCCCGTGCCCAGAAACCTCAGAACAAGCAAGGCCCAATTGTTCCTGATGATAAACAAACTCTATGTACAAACTTTCCTCCTGTTTCTCCCCCCTCTAAATTGTTCCCTGCTCCTTATATGCTGTTTTTTAGCGGTGGTTGCTCCCTCCACCTGCAACACACCGCTTCACCTTCTCGTGACACCTTTCCCATGTCACGTGATATAAATATTCCGTTTGACCTTCTCGTGACACCCTTCCCATGCCACGTGATAGATCTATATTTCTTTTTTTTTAAAGGTATATTGATTTTTGATTTAATATCCTTTTGTTTGTTTTTAATATGATACTTTATCTTTAATTTATTTTTATTATTTTATTAAGTGATTAATATATTTTTATTTTTTATTTTTTATTTTTATTTATTTTATGGATAGGTCGTTACACACTTGGACAATGCTAGCTTTCTCTTGGTTTTTCTTATTTTGGTCTTTTCATTGTTGGTCTGGAGAGTGTCTTTGACAGCGTCTCTTCTTCCTAAAATCCCTGGCGTAATTGGTAATGGATTGCCTCTTCTAACACTTGGCCATAAAAAGAACATGGTTAAGAATACCAACACTAGTTTGCCTTATGGCTTTTGTTCTTGCAACAAAAGGAAATGACATAAGGCTTCTTCCTTGCATACATTTTGTTGCTTGGTCTTCCAATTGTTGTAGCTTAGAGCATGTTGAGATGTTGAAGTTGTTGAAATTGGAACTGGCTTCGGTCTTCATAATTGTCACTGTACTTGTATCAATATGTATTTTATGTAAAAACACAAGAATAATTTTTATTTTTATTTTCTAGCATGTTCTTCATGCTTTGTTTTGGTCAAAAGAAAAATTATTTTTACCATGTCCCATTAGGACATTTAAAAGAAAGAAAAAATTGAAATTTTTAAGTTTATTTTTGCCTCTAAGTTGACCAAGTCGGCTTAGCCTTTAGAGGCACCTTTTCGGACATGGAAACAACTATATATTGGCATCTATTCTCCACCACCTGGAAAGCAATTCAGATCTTATCTGTGGAAGGGAATTCAGACTATTATATCTGTGGAATGCGAGCTACATGAGGACCAATATATCGGAAGTATACAAGCTCTCTATAGCACTATATCTCTGAAGTATGCAAACATCTCTGAGGCAGTTCATAGAGTATATTTGAGGCAATTCGTAAGAGCATCTCTGAGGCAGTTTGTAGAACATCACTGAGGTAGTTTGTACACCATCTCTGAGGCAGAAAGAATGACATTATCTGAGGCAGTTATGTGAAATTTCTGAGCAGTATTAAGGACAGACATGTGGCATATCTTGGACAAACTTATGACAGACTTCTTGTGGACCGTTGAAGGCCATTGTTTCATGGTGGCTGACTTGGCACTTGGGTGCTTCTGGTTAGTTTACCTATGACTTGGATTTCTATTGTTGACAAAGATTCTACAAGGAAAGAATTGGTGGGTTTTCCCCTTATGGGTTTTGCTCTGGCCTCTGGCCTAATTCATGGTGTCTCTTATCTCTTGTGTGTTGTAATCTCTATATTTTGAATGTATAATTGCTTGATGACATAACTAAAAGAAGTAAATATTAAAAGGAACCATATATATCAGTCACAAGTAATTATCAAGTTCAGAAATTCTAGCACGCATTCAAATTCCATCATGGTACCAGAGCTAAGTTTGAGGAGCAGTATTGGGATTATTGATCGCATTCTTCTTATTACCCTCACTCAAGAAGATCTGGAAAGCCAAGAAGCAAAACAAAGTCATCTATTCCCTTGCGGACATGTGGCATCTAGTTACTGTGGACCTGATGAAGTCTGAGCCTAATCAATGATCCAATAATGACAACATGATCTGAGTTCTGTGGTCCAAGTTACCTTGAGCAAAGATATCTCTGTGGCCAAGTTTTATAGTGAATCTCTGTGACCAAGATGAGGTCTGTGGAGCATAAATTAACTATGATTCTTACAAAGTTCTTCTCACTATTGAAGCATCTGAATCCTGTGACAGAGTCTTGAGGCTAATATTCTGTGATCTATACTTGTGTTGGAAGGCATATTCTCTGTCATAACATCCTAGTTCTATATCCGGGTAATGTGCAACCTTTGGAGTCCATTCCATGCAAAGTTCTAAAGCTCGTATCTCTGAAATATATATATATATATATATGTGTGTGTGTGTGTGTGTGTGTGCGAAGAAGTATATTCATGGCTTATCTCTGTGAAAGGAACTGAAAGTCTGGAACATCCCATCCAAATTATCCTGTGGCAGCTCCTACGGAAAATAAAAGAAGTACCTGTGGCTCCTGTGGCACAAACCTGTGGCATCTAGTTACTGTGGACCTGAGGAAGTCTGAGCCTAATCAATGATCCAATAATGACAACATGATCCGAGTTCTGTGGTCCAAGTTACCTTAGAGCAATGATATCTCTGTGGCCAAGTTTTGTATTGAATCTCTGTGACCAAGACGAGGTCTGTGGAGCATAAATTAACTATGATTCTTACGAAGTTCTTCTCACTATGGAAGCATCCGAATCCTGTAACAGAGTCTTGAGGCTAATATTCTGTGATCTATACTTGTGTTGGAAGGCATATTCTCTGTCATAACATCCTAGTTCTATATCCGGGTAATGTGCAACCTTTGGAGTTCATTCCATGCAATGTTCTGAAGCTCGTATATCTGAAATATATATATATATATATATATGCGAAGAAGTATATTCATGGCTTATTTCTGTGAAAGGAACTGAAAGTCTGGAACATCCATCCAAATTATCCTGTGGCAGCTCCTAAGGAAAATAAAAGTACCTGTGGCTCCTATGGCACAAACCCGAGTCTCTGTTGCACACAATCTGAGATGATGACCCGAACCTGTGATCTGAACCTATGGTGACGAGACCTAGTCAAAATATCCGTAAGAAACTTAAAGAGGATTGACCTGGTACGTATCTCCATAGATCGACTATGCATTATTCAAATAATTGTGGATGAAATTAGGATGAATATGAGATATAGTCTGAAGTTTGTCGCTCAAGGTACGTATTAGCTTATTTTTGTATCTCAAGATAATCTGTCAGCAAAGACCTAGTTGTAAGTCTGTTCTCTTTAATCTAGTGACTTCTAATCCAATGAGGCAAGATGATCTCAAGGTATGTACAATATATGGTGCTCTTTAATCTTGGAATTATTGACAAGTGTGAATGTATGACCTTGTTTTCCATATAAATGATGACCAATCGAGTACAAGAACCCATAAGCTAGAGATCCGGATTACAAGAAAGTCTGCAAGGTATATACTATTGCCTCACAAACTAGCAGCCCCAGTGAATAGGAAAAATGCTGGAGGGCACAACAACACTTGGGACAGAGGCCCATTGTCACCACAACCTAAGTCCCCTACTCTTCTCGGATTTTCACCAATGGGAGGAGTTCCTGTGTGACTCACTTGTGATAGATATGTATCTATAGTAGGTTTGAAGTGAAAGAAGGTGGCTCATTCAATGGAAAGGTTCAACAAATGTGCAAGTTTGGGAGTTGCTAGTAAGACTTTCCACGAAAAACCCCTTGAAAGGAAGGCTACACGAGACCTAGGGTTGAGATATTTAGTGAGATGTCAATGCATCCAAGGTCAAGGTAGACAGGAGAAAAGACAATGTAAGATTTACTTCAATAAGTACTAAATCATATGATTCAAAAAATCCCCCAAGTTGAAGGATTAGCTTCTAGGGTTCCCTCTTGGTGTGATAGCTAGGGCATCAAATTTCTGGAGAATCCACCACGGGAATCCCACCAAAATTTGAGCACTACTAAAGGGGACACAAAGGAAGAGTTCTATCTAAACGAAATTCAAAACGTCCTCCTCTAAAATGTTTCACACCAAACCCTAGGGAGGCATCCTTATCCTTCAAGGGACGAATTTTAAGAAGAGAAAAGAGGGAAAATTTATGGATTAAATCCAAGTTTGACCACCAAGGAACTTGATCAGTGCCTTGACCATTGGGAGTGTTGATCACTACGTGTCAACGACCCATAGTAGTACACCCCTTTTTTTCACAAAAGGGACAACGCTTGATCGATATGTTCGTGTAGTCCAGCTATCATCGTCAGCCTAAGGATCATGTTATAATGTAAACCCATTTTGCATGTGTATAATGTAACTAATCTCAGCAGATCCGTGTCATGTATGTAATTGCCTAGATAAATCTACTTTTTTGGTGATGATCTACATTTCGGGAGGTTTTTTGTCTTACCGATCCATTTTTGAATGGTCGGTAGAGTTTTCTTTCAGCCTTACCCCAAAGTCAGAATTGATTTTGCCATTGGGATCTTAGGCAAGTCCTAGTGTTATAGATCAAGTCTATGTAAAAGTGATTTGGGAATAATCTTATATTTTTGGTTAGGTTATTTTATTACAAATTGCTTGGTCTGCTGGATTATATTTGTGTCACAGAAATGGGTAGTCTGTGAGGGTCTTTTTCAAATGGGTTTTCCCTCTTATGATGTAAAAAAATGAAAATTATGATGTAAAGTGCCTTGAGGGTTGGAAAAAATAATTTATCCCCTCATCGGTTAATTAATTAAATTTTCTGGCCAAAAAATTAATTAAAATCCTAAGACAGAAATTTAATTAATTCTAGGTCCTAGGTAAATTTAAATTCTTCGAAGGCAAAATTCGTTGGTCCTTAAAATCAAAATTTGAAAGGTCCCGGGACTAAGGTAAATTGATTATTTTGCTAAATTTTAAGCCTTTGGTCCCTGGGGTTAAGTCAAAGTCAGAATTTTGAGGAAATTAATTCTAAAATTAAAATTTTGAATTAATTAAAATGCATTTAATTGAAGAATTCGAATTTCCTCAAGAATTGAAAATTTCGATGGATGAGATTAAAAGAAATTTTGATCTTCGTCAACGGTTGAGATTGCTTTGACAAAGATCACTTGAACTAGCCATTGGAGGATTATCTTTAAATAGGAAGTCATTTGTCAGTGAAATCATCCGACCTTTGAGCCGTGTGCTAAAGCTAAAAGCTCTCGTGTAATCAATTTTTTTGGACAATAAAGGAAAACTTTGGGGTTAATTTTTCGCCGGTGTTACTCTTCATGGAACTACTGTAAGATATATCATTTTTCATGTGTAATTTTTTTAGCCATTAATAATAGCTTCTGAAGAGTGATTTGAGTACAGGTATCTTGCTCAGTGGCTAGGGTTTAAGTGATAATTTAAATTTTGAATGTAATAGCAGGTATCCCTATTTATCTGAATTTATTATCATTTTATCGCTCTATTTTGATGGCTGGATTGAGTTTTGCAGGAAAATTTTGATTTTCAGATCATTGGGCATTTGGGGAAGTTTTCAGTTGGACTAACTAACTCTTGATTCGTGTTTTCTGAAGAGCCCAGCTTAATTTGATCTTGGGCTTATCATAAGATTTTTACTAGTGATGCATGAAGTGTTTTGAGCTCAGCACCTCCTTTAAACTTTAAAAATTCAATTTTTTTTTACGTGCGAAATTGATGAATCTGGCTGTTGAGAGCCTTAGATTGTAAGATCTGGGAGCAGAGTTGGACTCACACTCCCCCAAATCTGATAGATCTGTCATTTTTGTGCATAGGTCTATAATTATTTTTTGGTTTTCTGACTTGGGTTTTCTGGGATTTTATTTCTTTTTATTTGGTTTCTGGGTGTTTGTGTTTTCAGGTACATGTTGCAGATCTGAAAATCAAGTTTGATTTGAAGCCAGATCTAGGCCCTGGAGGGTAAGGTTTGGCCTCAAGACCAGCATTTCCAGGGACATTATTTTTGCAGTCCAAGGGTTTTAAAATATTTTAAATCTGGAAACAGTCTTACGAGGGTTTCATTGATAAATTTGAAGCACAAGTGTGAAATTCGTTTTTTTTGGGTTATCTTGAGTTTGGGCCGTCTTCCTGAGGCTTTCGAAATCGTTTTTGCTGCCTTCGGTTTTCAACAGAAAAATTTCGGATTTGTTTTATTACCTTGGGTTTATTCTCTGCATTTTTCTATTCTTTGAAAATTTTCGTATTTTTTTTTTTTTTGCTCCTTATCTTCATTTCTGCGTCCTTAACCCGCATCCATACTTCTCCTGTCCCTTTGCCATCGCATTCCACACCTGATCCTCTGCCCTCTATCCGCATTTTGGGCTATCTCTCCTGCTGCCATACGCAACCAAACCCTCCATCGATTCACAACTCTCTCTGTCTTTTTTTTTTGCTCCTTATCTTCATTTCTGCGTCCTTAACCCGCATCCATACTTCTCCTGTCCCTTTGCCATCGCATTCCACACCTGATCCTCTGCCCTCTATCCGCATTTTGGGCTATCTCTCCTGCTGCCATACGCAACCAAACCCTCCATCGATTCACAACTCTCTCTGTCTTCATCCATCGACCCGCGTCCTCATCACCTAAACGCTGCCATCCTCTTCTCCTGCTTTCTTCATTACTTGCACCAAATCTTGCAGTGGTACTCCTTTATGCTGCTGTCTCTCCTCCCATTGCAGTTGTCACTTCTCGCAACTCCATTTCCCTACCTTCAACGAGTCTCATCAAGCTCCTCACCCATCTGTCGTTGTCCAAACTTCAAATTGCAAGCAGACTCGCGACCATCCGTTACCTCCTCTCACTTGCCCACATAAACTTATCTTCTTCCTGGCCTGCGTAAGTCCCTCTTGCCATCTGTTCGAGCACTTCTTCCATCTCCTGCCGTCGACCTGCACATCGCACTCCTTTCTTACTCCGTTCCTTCTCGCAGTTTGCTATCGTATCACCCTTCCTCGCTGCCATCGAGCTGCTCCATCCCCACTGTTGAACCTGCACACTACGATTTCATTTGAGTTTTCCTTCTTTTTTTTTTAATTTTGTGCATTTGTCGAGTTAGATAGGGTAGTGTAGGTTTTATGCATTTTCGATTTATGATTTTCATGATTTTTTAGTTTTGATTTTTTTCATTTTTTTTAAGGACCAAAACATAAACAAACAAAATCTAAAAAAAATTCGATTTTACTTTTGACTCTTATTTTTTTTTTTTTAAAATTCCTCTTTTAGGTTT
>APFE030644155.1:148687-168415 GCA_000404065.3 Pinus taeda | reverse complement strand
TTGCAGACCCAGCATTTCAACTTTTTTCTTTTTATGCCTTCCTATCTACAAACTACCCTTATTTCTTCCAAGGGCCCAGATTAAGCAGTTGGGCTCCTTTGATTCTCTACCTATCTAAAATCTGCCAAGATTAAGCTTTTTGGGCAGATTGTTCTTTCTCTATTTTCTAAAACAGGAAATTGAAACCTAGGGAGACCAAGATTAGGCTGTTTGGACCTCCCTTTAGCTGAAAATTCTACAAAACTGGAATGACTCTCCAAAAATGGAATGCAGTAGATGAACTTTGAGTAGCATTCTTTCATGGCCTCTTTCTTTGGTGACTGTTTAGCAAATATGGAGCATTGCAGCATGCAAAGTATGACATATTTGGCCTGTAAAAATGTCAATCATGAAATACGAGTAACCTGCTACAGCAGGAGGCTAACAGGTCCCATTATACATGTTAAAACTTGGATCCCTTCACCTATTGGTGCATCAATGTAAGTTCAGTGCATGCTTCCACTTTAAACTTCACATATGCTTCCCCACACTATTTTCCGTTATAACAATTGTTCTTATGATTTTCATTTACCTTATAGGTCTATCACGCGATTGGACTTTGATGTTAATGCAACATTTGCACCTTTAATTAGAAATCCAACAAATCTAACTATCCTAACTGGTTCTCAAGAAGACACTACCTCCTCCTCAAAGAGACATCATCCAAAATGCACTACCCCCTTCCTCCTATTCTAACCCCATCCATCACTCCACTCCATATTCCCATCAAAGCACTAAACCCTTACTATTCAAATTGGTCCATAAAGGGATGTGCACAAATAAAAACAACTCTTCATCAATTTCAAAATTAACATGGATCTAAAAAAGTATTTGGATTTTACCTCTTAAAATATAGAAGGTGGAGAGATACATATCACTTGTTTTAATGATGTTGTCGATTCTTTATTTGACAAAGTATAGGCTGGAAATGTGTACATTATCTCAAAAGGAAATCTAAAATTGGCTAACAAGCAAGACAACTACTTAAACAATGACTAGGAGATCTTATTGAATGCAACATCTACCAAATAACATGTCCCTGACAAAAGAGAACATTCCCCAATGATGCATTTCAATATAATATCAATCAATGCAATCAAAACAACAAGCATCAACTCAATTGTTGATGTTGGTCGTATTATTATTGACATCTGCCCTTCATACACTATACATAGAAAAGACGGTTCTGAAGTTACTAAACAAACAATGCACCTTCAAGACAAGTGTGAATGGATGACATCTTATGGGGGAGAAAATTTGATGTTGAGTCAAGAGAAATTTCCTCTTTATGCATCATAGGAAATAACCCCACTAGAAATCAAGTCTACTTGTGTTAGTGAACTCAATGGAAAAAATGTTGGGGCTACAACATACACCATTGTTCTTGTAGACCCCGACATTGAAGAGGCCCGCACTCTAAATTCATGGTTAAAAAAGAAGGCTTAAATACAACTTTTCCATCCTTAACCGCATGATATCCACCTTATCTTTCCCATCCACCAAAAAAATAACGCTTGCTGATCTTTACAATATTTATTCCTCTCAAAAAAATTCATTCTTCCAAGTGAAGGCTACAATAACAAAAATTTGGATGGGAATTTTTTAATATATTTCTTTCTCTTCTTTCATTGCTAGAAAAAAATGCATGAAGAAACTCATTCCAAAATGTGCAAGCACATGGTACTTCCAAAAATGTAATGCTAAAGTAACTGATTGTCACTACAGATACTTACTTAAGGTCGACATATAATATCACACAAGTGAGTTTCTTTCATCAATTGCTTTTGAAGACACGACATCTACCATTGTTGGCATTACTGCAAAGGAATTTTATTTGTTATCTTTAGATGTAGACGTAGTTAGGGATATTGTCTCTAAAGTACTTTGGACAGATCACCTCTACACATTGTCATTGAAGATGGAAACATTTAGAGAAATACCATGCTTGAAGTCTATCATTATCAAGGAAGAAATCTTGAAATTATCAACATAATGCAACAACATCCTTAAAGCAATTGATGACATTTCAACATCATAAATAGATTTAGCTACATGTACCTCTATACTTTCTTGTATCACACCATATAGTCTTGTCTGCCTTTTTGGAAATTTGCAGTATTCTAGTGTTTAAATATGGTTTTAAACATACCATGTGTTTGCATGTAATTATATGTACCTATCAGTATGAATTAATGTTTTCTCAACATGGAGTTCTAGCATGCCTCCTCCATTGTATGTAATATTGTATTGTGTAAACGAACTTATCGACGTAGGTTGCAATTTCCTTCTTGTAAGAAATCATGGAACTTGACAGGTTTAACAAATGAAATTGTTTTCATGTATAATTTCAAATTACTTGAATGTTCCTTCATGCATACTATTCTAGTGATAAATTACCATAAGAATATTTTGGACTTCAATTGTTGTTATTATTTTGTTGCTATACAATGGCATCATTTTTCCCCTTCCCAATAACATTCTCATTTTTCCCTTTGTTACATCTAGGTGCCTTATCTTGTTTGCAATAGCTTATGTGAATGTCCACTAATTCTAATGATGAACGTGCCTGAAGATACTATGCTGCAAACAAAGAACAAATAAATGCACTTAGGCATGAACTTTATCATGCTAAAAAAGACTCTACAAACTCCCAAAAAAGTAAAAAGAAATAAACACCAAACAGTCACCATTTGAGCCATATGACACAAATTCACATTTGTCGTTAAACGTAGATGTAGTTAACACTTCCCACTACAAAAGAAAACCTTTTCTACACTCAACAAATCATCTTGCTCATGAAACAACTGCTCAAATAAACATATGCAAAGCTCATTATGCCAACAGCTCCCTTACACATGCTTTCAACAACACCCACACTACTGATGCACATCATAAATTTCATGCAAAGATTGATAAACTCCCACCAAAAAGTTCATGCTTCATTTGTCTTGTATTATATCCTAGAATGCATCTCCGTATCTCCAACGAAATGTACTGCTACTCCAAACACATGTTCGAAACAAATGACCATCGCTTCTCATTGTCAAACAAGATGGACCCTAATCCTCATTCTCCTGCCCTATATTGTATTCCATAGATAAAACAAATGCTCATATCTAGAGTAAAATCGATGCTCGAAGTAACACATACACGTGGTGGAAAATATAAATGCACTGGCCATGCAATATGCTTCCCATAAGAAATTACAACCAATATGTTTCCATGGCATGTTGAGGACTTGGAATTTTTGGTGGTTACCCATCATAGCTTTGATGATCACACTTATGATTGCATTATAAGTAGAAATTGTGTTCTATCCGCATTGGAATATAAATTTTCAAATGACCCATACTATAAAAGCGCTTGCATTGACCACAACATTCTTTCATGCTTACCAACATTCCCTATTAATGTCTCCCATGCCCTTCACATTCTAGTACCACATATATAGCTTCCCAACTATCACCTCAGCTCCATTTCAATCCACCCTATATTCCACCAACCTAGATCTACAACTCCCATCATTATTTATACCCACTATTCCCAATACAAATACAAACGTCCAAGAAATATGATGGTATTTATAAGAATACAACCAACATTCTGTTACTACAATTGAATGGCCTCAATTCAAATTATCTCCAATCAATTAATGAAAAATAAAAAGTCTCATTTCTATAGCTCTCCCCACCCTTTTTTCCACCTAAGCTCCAATGGCCAATTAACCATGACTAAAAGCAGTTGAATTACATGAATACACACTTCAACTCATACGTTACCATGACACCAAGTTCGACAAGCACTCTAGATTCCAATACTACATATACAATCTCATGATGTGCCATCACAATTAGGGAATAACCTTCGTATTCATGAAGAAAAACATCACCTATATATGTCCAACATATATCCATGATTTGAACATCTAACTAGAGTTGTTTGAGATGAGAAGCTAACAAAACAAGTAATGTGATTCAGCTTCTCCCTTCGTGGCACAAGATCTTTCTGGTACAAAGCTAAGAATGAGATAACAAACATGATATATCAACTCAGCTACCCAGTGTTCTTCTTCACATTCAGTGTTGATGATACAAAATGGCTTGATCTTCATGTAGTCATGCCACAGAGTCAACCTCGTGACGTTGCAAAACAAGAAAAGTGAAGAAATGATAACATTATCTCCAACCCCCGTTTAACATCACTATATATGCACCATATATTCACAATATTTCATGAAGTTATCTTAGAAAAAACCTTGCAAACAAAATACTACTAATAAAGGTACACACACTAAACAATACTTTCATGATTTTATAAAAATAAAACTTTGAACAATGCAAATGTTTCTAACAAAAGAGCCTCCTTCACATGTATGAATGGAAACATAGAGGTTCCACACACATTCATGGTTCCTATGGATAAAAAACATAGTTAATATGGAGACCCTTGACTGGGATGACACGGAAGCAGTTGATAACTCTAAACATTTCTTTGAAACATACATATCAGCTTGGAAACCCTACCATTCTACCATTTCAAACTAACCCATTCTTCAACCCAATTTGGAAGACCCTTGTCTATTATTCATGCCAGATATTTACAGAGTTGATCATTTTAATGATTTTGAACAACTCCTAAATTATATTGAATAACACACAAAATGCACTGAAAGCACATTCTTAAGACAAAAAGGCTCAATATTTAAGTGTCATTAT
This sequence comes from Pinus taeda, assembly GCA_000404065.3. Taxonomy (NCBI): domain Eukaryota; kingdom Viridiplantae; phylum Streptophyta; class Pinopsida; order Pinales; family Pinaceae; genus Pinus; species Pinus taeda. Next base: position 163,661 of record APFE030644155.1, on the reverse strand, counting down.
AAATCATCTCGGGAATTACATCCAACCTCATCCTTATTCATTGACTCCAATGGCCAAAATACATACACCCCGACTCACAAAAATGATTTATTAAATAACCATAACCCTACCATACTCTTTATTTGCAGTGAAAATGTTGATTTCCAACTAGTATTCTCACTCCATGCCATTCAAAAATACATTTCCAAATATGCATACTAATAAGAAAAAAGTATGAAATATTCCACCACATGCTACATATAATTGTGCTCACTTCATCTAATGTTGACCCTACAACATCCACAGTTTGAAAATTCATTGCAAAAACCCTTCTTGATCGTGACATCAAAGCACAAGAAACCTGGCATATGGTACAAAAATTGTCATTGACAATGTATAGCCAATCCTTTTTTCCCTTAAATGTAAGACAAAATATCTATATGTGCCTTCTACAAAACAACACCACCCTTTCTCCATCACCACACTTCATAGATGCATACATGGCACATCCATCTCCCCTTCAGTTTGCATCACTTATAGAGCTAGCAAGATCTTGGTCGTATGATGCTCGTTGAAATATAAAGAAATGAAAAACTAGATCTAAAAAATCCATTGTTCATGTCATACCATGCTACTCTACAATATCATCCACAACTAAACCCTCTTATGCTAAATTTTGTCAATTTGAACTTATGATATACAAACCATTTCTTGATATTTGTTTGGCAATAGGAAATGATGCTGAAGAATTTGTTGCGAACTGGAAAATATTTCATCATTCATATAAACCTTGGCATACTCACAACACACTATCTGATATTCAACTTATGGTAAATGATAAATCACCTAGTCATTAGGCCCATCCTCCAGACACCATGAACCTGAATGAATGGGAATTACTCTACTAATTTCACCCTACCAATAACATCCTCTAAAATGACCTTAACATGCTTGGCCTTCATGCTTTTACGACAACCATAATTGGACTCATATGACTATCCCATTGGATATACAAGAAAAAGTGCATACAATTCATTGAGAATAATCACTCTGCCCACCATATTCATCAAACACATAAGGGTAACCTAACTAACCATGACTCATTATCCCTGATACAAACAAAAGCTCTCAACATTATTTCCAATCTTTTTTCAAAAAATGATATTTTTTCTCCTTTAAGAATGATAAAACAAGGCACTTCTGGAATAGGAAAATCCTTCCTTATAAACTGCATTAAATAAAGGATCACAACCCTCTCTAGCTCAGTTCCTTCACTACTCATGTTTCTTTCCCCTATAGGTGTTGCAACCTTCAAACTACAAGCATCAAAAATTCATGCTGCCCTCCACCTGCCCATAAAGGATCTCATGACCTTAGAAGGAAATTCTCTTGCAACATTCCAAGAATAACTTAAGCATACTTGATACCTATTAATCTATGAAATGAGCTTCATTGGACAAAATATTTTGAGCCACATTAAAGAAATTATTTGAGAATCATTTCCACAACAAAGAAGTACTCCTTTTAGTGATTGTTCTATTATATTAATTGGCGAACTTGGGGAACTGCCATTTGTTAAATATATACCACTATATGCAGGCACCTCCAATGGGAGTGCATTATGGTACATGTTCAAAACAATCATTACACTAGACACTAGATTCCATTAGCAAGGCGATAACATCACCCAAATTACTTTCAAAAACATACCTCTAGAACATTAGAAATGCAAAGCCAACACTTGAGGACTATAAAATTCTCGTGTGAGGAACAAATTCCTTCTTGTTTTAAGATGAGATATATTCATTCCATGACTCCATGCATCTATTTCCAACCAATGCTCGAGCATTTTTACATAAAAAAAACAAATGTTGAAATCTTTAAATACTTTGATTGCAAGATACATTGCAAAATATAACAAAAAAAAATTCACCCTTTCCTCTGAACACAACCAATTAGAGCCAATCGCCTTACTATGCACATGCCAAAGAGTTATGTTGATCTGAAACCTTTGGGTTTTAGCTAGACTTGTCAATGGTTATCTCAAGCAGATTATATCCATCTTCTATAAAGAAACAACTAAACCTCCTCAACTTCCTACCTTTCTCGTTATAGATTTTTCAAAATACATTAGGACTCCTTGGGATGAAACAAATCCTACTCACTTTCATGTTCAACAAATAAAAAGAAATGGGCATACATAATTTCCCCTCAAAATTTCTTGGGAATTAACTATAGATAAATCATAAGGTATGACATTGCCGAAAGAAAAAATAGACATTGGGAAGGCTAAACGTCAAGGTCTTACATTCAAAACAATATCAAGAGTCCCTTCTCTACAACATCTCCACATTTTCCCCTCATTTAATTTTGATCATTACATCGAAATGCAAGACAACAAAAATATTGCATGGAGAAAACATGAAGAACAAATCCTTCGTTCAATGCATCCACATGAGGAGTTGCTCCAATGCCTACATTAACATATCCAATAGGTTTCACATAATAGATAAGATCTCTCTGTTTTCATAGAATACTTTATGTATTTATTAACAATTTTTCACATTCACTCATTATTAATTAATCATTGCATATTTTACATTGTTGTTATATTTTTTACCTGCTTTCTTATGACATTCTATGTCTTTTGGAGGAGGACCAATAGAATCACAAATATCAAAGCTAGATAGTTACAACGTTGAAATAGAAGAAAAATATGTAACATTACACAACATATGAAAAAGGGTTTTTACCTACACCAAATCTAGACATACCACTATACCACCTTGTACCCAATTTACAACAAATCAAATCTCTTCTCAAATGTATAATTCATATACATAAACATGACAAAATGCAAATAATTCATGTTGATTGGCAATATAGAAATATGCATCTTCACCAATTTATAAATATTCAACGGTTCAATATGCGATGGTTCCCCTTGCATTTATGACTAAACGTGTTGAAACTACCATGGGCAACTAGATTACACATACACCAAGGCATCTTCATTTTTCAACACTCTGCTTTTTAAGTATATGACCTATTCTGTTGAACTACTAATATATTGTCTAAATTTTCAAAAAAATTCATTGCATAACATGTAGAATTATGTTGTTAGTTTTCTAATACCGAGGATCAATGTTGTATATGTTTCTTCTTTTCTTAACAACATACATAAATTCCACTGACACTCGTTATTAGTTGAATACTCTTTATACAAGTTTTTCCTTAAATTAGTACATATTGTTTTGTAATTTTCATTTCAAGAATTCATTTAGTGGCACTGATATATATTTTGATTTCCACACATGGAATATTATACACTCTTCTATTCTAGAATGAAGGAATGTAGGGTGCATGTTGTATGTAGTTTCAATTTCAATGTGACAACTCATAGCCAATAATGATTTGCCCAATATTTGAAGATGAAAATGGTGTTAGTTTCTTGATGCCATATGGGAGAATTTACTTGTTATTTATTTTACTTCCAGTTATAGTATTTTATATACATCTAATGTTTTTCAATATGCAATTACAAAGAAAGAAGAAGCAACCCTACTTTTGCTGCAAGTAAAGAAGAGGACAACAATAACATTATTGTAGTATTTCAAAAATACTTTGAAGGAGAGGATGTAAATGAAATTGTTGTAAGAGTGGAAAAGATTACAACTCATTGGGTGGTTGGATACAATGAAACAAAGGTCGAGGTAGTAATTTTTTCAAAGGCTAAAAGAGATGCAACCATGGAGCATTTAAAAACTTTGAAGGTGTATTCAAAGGTGAAAATTTTGAAGGAGGAGTTGCAACAAAATAGAATAAGAAGCATGTAGAAATAGAGGAGGTTGAAAATGAAGATAGGTTAATTGAAGAGGAAAATAGACTTACCAATTGAGAATATTCTCTCAAATTTTCACTCTCTGTAATATTTGCATTTTGATTTAGAATTGCATTTTCCCCTATTTGGGAAAAACTGCAACTGACCCCATTCAATTTGGAATCCTGAATTGAATCCTTGGGGAAGAGGTTGGATGTGGGGTATCTCTTTCTTCAAAGACACCTAGGACTTTCATCCAGCCCCACTCATAATCCTTTAGATAAGGGGTTGTGTGTTTCTTATCTATTTTTCTAAAGGCTCCCAAGGTTTGCACATGTCCCCAACTGCTATTGTGTGATGTGGTGCATCCATGAGCATCAACATACACATGATTTTCTCCTTGGAGCCAGTTGAATGATGGTGGGGGTAATATTAGAACACCCAAATTCCACAAACCTTACCCCTAGCTAGGATAAAGTGCAACTAACATCATCATTTCTGAATTCTTCAGCTAAGATGTCACATGTGGGTTATGTATTCCTTCAAAGAATCCCTTGATTTGTGCATGGATCCAACTACTAAATTATTCTTGCATGTAGTAGCAGATCCATGAGCATGAGCACAAACACAAGCTTGAAATTGTAGAGACTTGAATGCTGGTGGTGGAAACATCAACAACCAACTTTTGCTTACCATGCAACCCACCTTTGACTAGTAGTGTAATTTTAAGCAGATCACGTTCAAAGTTGTATTTTATGAATTTTTTGTTATTTAGAAATGCCATCCATTGTATTCAACTTGTCATTGATTTACTCAGGTTGACAAACAATTAAGCTATTTGCTAAGGTTTTTCTCACTTGCAAATGACACGAGCTCCATAAGGATGAGGCGAGCTGAAAAGTATTGGAACATTTTGTTGCAAATTGGAATAGTTATCCCTCAAGCTTCGTAAATAATCAAAATAAAGTGTATCTTGAATCCCTTCTAATAAAAACTATTATACTTTGCATTTTTAATTAAAGGTTATATGAGATTCCTTTTGCTATGAAATGTTCAATTTAAAGAATTTACTTATAAGTTGCGAATGGTGGAGTTCCTGAATCTTAATGAAGAGAATTTTGATAAATCCTTTGGAGTTAAGGTGTTGTGCATTACCTTCATTTTGAACATATTCAGGAATATTGGCCTGGTTGGAATCTCTCTCAAACATAAGATATCATCAAAAAGAGTCATGCATCAAATCAATTATGTTTCCGTTTTCTTCTTGTCATAATTTTACCACTACTCAAGTGTGTCACCCTTCTATTTTGAAAGTTATCAAGTAGGATATATGCTATTGCCTCATCACTATTTGATTTATTTATCTATTTCTTGTTAATGATGACATATTACTTATATTTATGACGTTATTGAATCATGATGGAAGAAAATTTGAAGCATGTTTTCAATTCTATATAGGTATAAGTAATTTGGTGTTTTACCCTTTATGTTTACCTTCAAGATATAGGCCAGAAATGATGGGATATCATGTGAAATTGTTTATTATTGTAGCAAGAAACAATTTTAATTGGTGTTCGATAGCCAATTTTGTATGAGGTTCCCCAAATGTTGAATTATTTGGGAGTGAGAAATTCACATCTCGCGGACTTTAAAGATTCCTTAAATTGGCACATTTTCCATATCACAAAATGCAAACCATTGTCGATAGCCATTGGAACTTTGAAATAAAAAATAAAAAAATCTTCTCATGAAATGCTTAACCCACTAGCTTAAATATTAGAATTATATACCATACTTAAGCTTCCTAGTAGTCTCTTATGGAGTACAGTCTTTCATAGTGATAAGCTGCTATGCCATTAATAGAGTGCACTAATCATTAGAGTAATTAGTATTATCAATAGGAAAACTATTATGTAGAGTTGTTTCACATAAAACAATGTGATTGGAGGTTCATACTACACATCAACTACGATGTAGTCTCTAATATGTTTATAAACTTTGACACAATTTAAATCTATAAATCCTACTTGAACTATGGTGAACTATGGAAACATATGTACTCATATGTTGTTTTTAACTTTAATATTGACATTTCACTTTGTTAATAAGGTGTTTGTAAAGCGAAATCTCTATCACAAGGATTATGTGTTGAAGACTTGGGTGAATACAATATGCTTTCAATGTATGGCTTGGGCTTCTAACTATAGTGTTTCTAATGCTTTTAATGTAGAACTTTCAAGATTCAGTTCCATTTTTCCTTTCGTTTACCTATTAGTGACATCATGGTAGTAATGAGCCCCTGTACCACAAGAGAACACACACCTATATTGATTTATGTAGTTGGAAGGTACATACTAAAAACATCCCGAAAAAGCACACATTATCAGTGAACATAATTCTCAAAAAGAAGATATTTATGGGATTGCTAAAACTACTATCATTTTTAACTGTTGTAGCTCAATTATGCAAAATTTAAATTTCATTTTTTTTCTTAGACAAACACCAGTAAAAAACAAAATTGCATAAAAAAATTTATTTCTAATTCAAAAACAACGTGAAAAAAAAACATAACTTTTAGAAGGAAGCATTCATGCAATGACTATCTTTTCTTTTCAGGGGAACATTGGATTTTGTTCAATAAATAACTGGGTTGGGGGACTCTGACTCGTTCTATGTACTTACCACCATGAAGTTGAAGATTTGTCACTTTAGAGTTAGTTCATTTTAAAAATGCATTTAACTAATTTTTTTTATAATTATCTATATACAAAGTCTGTAGGGGTATAGCTAAAAGACTGAAGGGGGAGTTCCTTCACTCCTATGTTAAAGGAGTAATTTGGATTTTTAATCAATACAAAGACTTGTGATCTAAATAGAAAATGGAGTAGCTCAAAAGCCTCTTGTTCGAGCGAGACAGAAAAGTAAGCTCATGTGATCAAGCAGGAACTTTCCAAATTCGACAATTGGGTGAGCTGGTTGTATATTTAGATCAATTGTGATTCATATTGGTTGAATAATTTCATTTGTAAATTGGGTAATGGGCTCTCTTGATTCATAATATTTTCATCCTTGTAAATGGATCAGCCCCGTTAATCATTATGGTCTCACGCATTCCCATACTCCAAATTGATGAGTTAAAGATCCAATCGTTGAGTCCTCATATCATCCAAATGAATGGAAATGAAAGTTGTTTGCATATGATTCAATATATTCTCTCACCATTTTTGTGGGACTTATGATTTATTTAAAAAAAAATCAACTATGCATTTCTTTGTTTGAACTGTGCACTTCGTAAAAAAAAAGGCCCAAAATATGAGACAAAAGGCAACTTTCAAATTCGTTTTTCAAATAAATGAAGGTAAATTTCAAAAAGTCTGCGACATGGGTTCTTTGCAGAGAAGCCCCAATTGAGTTTCGCGCGAGTGGATTTAAGAATTTGTGAACGGTTTGATCAATTTCGCCAGTTATTCTAATATGTATACACCTAATATATGAAAACAACTGCTGCTTTCTGAACACATTTGTTAATGATAATAGTTCCAGGGAACTATTTGTTAGTGGATCCCAAGGGTTGAACTATAATGATGGGAGCCTGTAAGAACCAAAAGACTATTTATGTTCTCAGTGATGCGTGACTCATCATTTATTATGCTTTAGATGGCCCAAACTTTGTCAAATCAGGGCGAGACTTTACTTGTTCAAAGACTACCCACTGTAGGTACCTATTGAATACCTTTAGGTTGTTCTATCTGAGATTTTAGAAGTATTGAATACAATTTTTAACACACACAAGTTATCATTATCTCAGACCTGGGTACCATGCATACACCATAGCATTGTTGCGGGTGGTAAGATAAATAAGGGAGCAATGTATGTTGGAGAAATTGCAGTTGGAAAGGTGGTGTTGGGCCTTTCAAAACAAAAATTTATACTTCTTTTAGACTCTAAAGAATTGAACGACCCAAATAATTTATGAGTCAGCTCAATGAATTGCGATGGGGTTAAACGATTCAACTTTAAATGGCAAATGGGTGTCGTAAAGTGGTTTAGACGAAACTACCAATCAAGAATTCTACGATTAATATTCATTATGACACCCCGCTTTCTTTTCCAGAAACCACCTCAAGGGGTTGTCGCAAGGAAGTACCTGGTTTTATGAAAACCAATACACTCAAATACCAACTATGCTCCTTCCTCTTCCATCTTTAAAGGCTTGCGGGCGCCTCCATTTTTCCAATCACAATACGCCATCTTCGTATTTATATTAATCGAGATATAAAATATAGTGGAGACCATTCCAGTTTACCCGTAGCATCCATAAGCATATCAAGTTTACCGATGATACCCTAATGATTGTGATCAAGCTTATGATTCTGACCTTATCGTTGAGGTTTTTTAGGAGGGGAAAATACCTTCCGCTAAGGATGATCACCTAAAGGAAAAAGTCGTCGGTGGATAAGCTAAGTCAACTAGATCATAATCAAGGGATTGAACTCGTGTTTCTTCCATTACACTTATGGATCAATAGGATGACGGGCTTATGCTTATGAATATGGGTCTCGATCATTTTTTATACTACTATTTATCACTGGAACTACTAGCCTCGAAAGTCGAATAACCTTGCCCTTTCTATAATTGTTGTAATCTTTCGGGATTTCTGTATATTTGGGGATTTAGTTATAAATTAGGTAGTTCTAATTATAACTATTTTCAGTTATTGTTTGCAAGTACAAATGTAACCTTCATTGAATGAATTAAGATATAGATCACAATATTTGAATCAATGGAATTCTCTAGACTTCTTATCAGTGGTATCAGAGCTTGGATCGAACTCCATTGAACCAGAATGCCTAGATCCTCTATTGTTGTAAACCAGCGAAGAAGATGTGCTCGATGACCTGAATACTTAATTATCAATGGCGTTGGTAGAGGCATGACCTAGTAGTGTGCGCAACAACATTGGTGGAGTGAGCAGCGTTGGTAGAGGTGTGCTTGGTGGAGACTCTACTTTGGCTTCTTTTTATACATAGCCATTTGGGTTTTTTTTTTTTTTTGTAAGTTAATATATAATATATTTTTTTTAAAGGAAATTTATGCTATAATGGTTGAAACATAATTTTTTTTAAAAGAATTTTGTTCATGTAATCAATAACAATGTTTTTAGGAATTCTGTCATTATCTGAAAAAAAAAAAATTTTAAAAAATAATAAAATAATAATAAATAATAAATAAATAATAATATAATATAATAAATAAATAAAATAAAATGAACTCCTTGGTATCTTTAATTGGGGTTTTTCTGTCCGGAAAGGAAAATTACCAGAAATGGTTCAGGAAGTTTAAAAATACACTTATTTTTAATGATTTGTGGGATGGAATTTGTGAATCAGCCTAATGAGGAGAAACAGTTAGCAATATGGAAAAATAAGGATAAAAACCCTATACAGAAATTACCTGCATACGAATTCTAAAACACAGAAAATAAGCAATGCGAGAGCATAATACATAAAACACATATACACAGAGATTTTCCCGTGGATCCCAAAACTGAGAATACCAACTTGATTTTTCATTATGTTCCTTTCAATGTTACAATACATATTTATACATGCCGAAGCATCCAACACCATGAACCGAAAACCATCGCGTCCAAAACCATGTGCGAAAACCATGCACAATACCATAGGTAGGTCCGCCCAACCTAATATAGGGTCCAAAAAAATTTTCCCCAAGGCGTTGCCCTGAACCCCGTAGAGGGGAGTTACCCGCCCCCGCGCTGTGCAATCGATGCAAAGAAGGGCGGGCTCTGCCACCCCCTAACCCCCCCATAAACTATGTGAGCTAATCATGGAAAGAATATAACACAACCCAACATTCTCCCACTTGTTGTTTTCTTTCCACAGGGGGCCATAGGAGAGCTTAGTCATTTACCCAGTCTTGAAACGCCCATTGTTTCTCTACATCAAGAGAACTTCTCAAAGCTCACATATTTTTTCAATGCATCTATAGTTCTTCAAAGTGTCCACCTTTACCAGCAACACCTTTTTGTCTTCTATCATATTCCTCACAAAGTGATACCAAACATCAATGTGCTTTGTCTTTGAATGATAAGCAGGGTTCTTTGCCAAGAAATTGCACTTTGGCTATCACACTCTATCCTTATAGCTCCCTATACTGACCCCATACTTGAACACAATCTCTGCAACCAAACTGCTTCCTTGCTTGCATGAGTGGCTGTCATGTATTATGCCTCTGTAGTTGATAATGGCACTACATATTTTTTCTTACTCATCTAGCTAACTACACTTCCAAATAGGTTAAAACATACTCACTTGTAGATCTTCTCTGATCTAGATCTCCAACCCAGTCTGCATCAACAAAGCCATGAATATCCAAAAATATGTCCAATCCTGGTCTTCCTTGGTAGCACAAACCATAATCACTAGTTCCACACAAATACCTGAAAACCCGCTTCACTGTTGTCCAATGCTCCTTCCCTGGTTTTGACATAAACCTGCTCAATACTCCTACTACATGTGTAATGTCTGGTCTAGTACATACCATCGCATATGTCAGGTTACCAACTGCACTTGCATATGGAACATGGGACATGTCCTCTTCCTCTTCTTGTGTCTTGGGACACTGTTCAACAGATAACTTTACACCTACAGGAATAGGAACCTTCACCAGTTTACTATCCTACATATTAAACCTCTGCAATATTGTCTTGACATACTTCCTCTGGTTTAACCAGAGCTTCCTCTTTGCCCAATTTCTTTTAATTTCCATGCCTAAAATATAGTTTGCAACATCAAGATCTTTCATGTCGAATTCGGAGGACAATTGGGTCTTCAATCTGTTCCTGCTAATTCTACCACTGAAGCCGAATATGTTGCAGCAGCTCAAGCCACTATGGAAATCATTTGGCTTCAGAAAATACTTGAAGATTTGCAGGAGAAACAAAAAGCTTCAACTCCTTTATTTGTTGACAACTCTTTTGCAATTCAATTGGCCAAGAATCCAAATTTTCATGAACGAACCAAACATATCAACACCAAGTATCATTTGATTTGTCATCGTGTAGAGGCCAAAACAATTCATCTGACACATTGTCCAACATCAGAACAAATTGCAGATATCTTTACTAAAGCATTAGGACGTGAAAAGTTCGAAAAATTTAGATCCTTACTTGGTATGTCAGATGTCCCTTCAGATTAGGGGGGGAAATGTTGTAATCCTTCGGGATTTTTGTATAGTTAGGGATTTAGTTATAAATTAGGTATTTCTAGTTATAACTGTTTTCAAGTATTGTTTTCAAATATAAATGTAACCTTCATTGAATGAATTAAGATATAGATCCAACATTTGAATCAATGGAATTCTCCAGACTTCTTATCAATAACAATCATCACTTTGTAACATATGCTATTAGGAAAAGGGTGGATAATTCTTCGAAACGAGCCTCTAACCCACACCTAAACCAGCATACCCCAACACCTATATTCTATCATCTATAAGGGAGTTCGGAGCCCTTTTCCCGCCCACCCTTATAGATTGTGGGAAGATTTATCTATCAATTCTACAATCCTCGAAGCTTATTATATTGGGGGCTTCAGATCCATTATGTATGATGTGAGCTAGGCCCTATTCATTCATTCATTATCGATTTTGTTAATGCTATATATCCCACACTTTTTTCATGTCTTCCCTTACTTGAATTTCCTGACCTTACTCGAGGACCTAAACTGACCATTAGGTAACCAAAATTGAAACGATAATGGAAGGCAGGGTCATACAACTTGGTTGGAATGTTGGTTCCATGGGGATCATAAGCATAGGTTCATATCTTGTTTCTCATAGCACACGAGATATATCGTTAGGGGTTATTTTTGATCGTATATAGGAAGTTTGGAAGGAATTTTATGTAGACCAAATAATGTTGACTTTATATTCTAAATATTCAATTGAATCATATAACATATCACATGAGTTTTTTTATGTTGTTTCTCTCTTATATTATATATTTAGAATGTTTTTGTCAACATATAATGTAATTGCTAATTTATATATATATAATATATATATATATATATATATTCAAAAGTATAAAAGATTAAGTCAAACATATAAATAATATCTAATCAATAATTTTTTTTTACTTATACAAACAAACTATAGATTTTTTTTAACCTATCTCTCAAAAAACTAATCAAAATTAAAGTTAAATTCAAATATTAAACCAAATACTTAAACCATTATTCTTTAAACATAAATTTACACCTCATTACTCATAACAATAATTCGCATGCGTATGTATTACGTATTATGTCTTACCTAATTGTCTTAATCAAGTTGACATGTATTTACATATATGTCTAAATCAAGTAGAATGTATTTAGACACAAATTAACAATATCATTTACATATATGTCTAAATCAAGTAGAATGTATTTAGACACAAATTAACAATATCAAGTAGAATGTATTTAGACACAAATTAACAATAGCTCATGAAAGTGGGAAAGTGGAATCAAACAAGTTATTTAGTTAAAACACAAACAATCTAACGCATGGTGTTAAGTGACATCATCCCAATTCATTTGAACGATGAAAGATGTCACCCGGATAGATTGTACATGGAGATACAAAGAAATTTTAAGCAACTCGTAGGTTATGTAAGGAAGGATTTCTAGTGAAGTGATGAACCTTGCTTAGTGATTAATCGACGCAGTTATACCAAATACCTATCATTGCGTTAATTGGTTTCCATTAAAACCATTGTTATATCAAATGTTTTCTACAATTTATTATTTCTCATATACCAGGAAAAATAACAATTATTAATGAAATTAGTTTTTCGGTGCAACTTTTATAAAATTCCATATTCAAATCCTCTATATGTTGGACAACTTTTATGGATGGAATTGACTAAGTAAACAAATAAATATGTTTCATGTGTTAAGCTCCATCTCGCATAACAGCCACTGACTGTCTGCCGCCGAATCAACTCCATCTACTAATCGATTCCATTAATTCAGGAAACTATGTGTAGTTAGATTAATTTCTTGTTGGAGCTTTCTAAAGTGGTCCATTACTCCATCTGGAGTTCTCTACCTTGATATGTGGAACACCCGACACATAGCCAACAGAAGCTTGATGGAAGATTGGCTATATATTTCTCTGTTTGGTCCCCAACCTTGCATCTCAATCCCTTTCAGTTTTACACCATCAAGTTGAGAGAGCAGACCCTGGAAGTACCTTCAGATTTTCTCATCTGCCTGCTTTGAAAGTGCCTTCAGATTTTCTACTTGCGTGAAGATTGTGTTACAATTTTTTTAGCACTGCTGCTACAACCGTTTTGGATGGTTGCTTACTTTCTCAGATCTAAGGAGTGAGCCTGTATATGGTTTTCGCTGTTGGTCTGCGTTTGAACAGAATAGTCAACTAAATCCCTCTCGCTGATATTTAGAGCAGTGTTAGCTGTTTGCACTTGGTGTCTCAACACAGTTTTTTCTCGGGCAGATTGGCAGTAAGGGTGCTACTATAAAGCTATACTCAAACATTCAAAGAAGGAGGAGTGCTTCACTGTCTCTCAAGTGATATCACTGTTTTGGGAAACTTCATTTGTTTTTACTTGTGAGCAAGCACCAAATGGCTGGAGGTAAGTATATTCTCTTGGGCATTAAGTTTTAGTTCCGCATTATAGAATCGCTGTAAATAATTATCATTTGGTATCAGAGCGTCAATTTATCTCTGCCTTGGTGTGTTCTGCGTATCAAATCATGTTGTTATGAGAATGAAAATTACAGTCCATGCTCAGAATTTTTCGGTGATGCTTTTTATTATGGTTAGTTAGAGTGTGTAGCCCTTGATAGTAAGTTTGGGATAGGTTATGGTTATAACCATATACTTATATACCCATCACGTAATTTATACCTTTACCACATACGTTGCCATGGGGTAAGGTTTATGGGCCCCTTTTTTCTTTTTTGGTTTATGTGTGGTGTGGGTTGGCACCATATATGGTGTATACATATATATACCCTTTAACCATATTCGTTGAACCAATTTTTATGGGATATTTTTTAATAAAATAACCTTTTAATTAGTGCATATTTTAATTCTTGCTTTGGTTTTCTTGGTCTCCATGAAGTTTTTGTGGACTAAGAACAATACATTTCCCCAAAATATCAACTATTTTAATTATATGGTTTTCATTAAAAGGAATTTAATTTTATTTATCTTGTGAGAGAATAGCTTGTTTGCTTGTCTATGTTTGTTTGTTTTATAAACTTACAGACGGAGCCTGAAGTCAAGCCAGCTAGCCTTCGAACTGCATTTGCTATGCAAGTGCAAAGTAGATCAATGTTGCTTCAGTCTATCTCCGGGTTTTGTTTATAAACTGAACAATCGATTTGCAGTCATTTACGATAATGATAACTACTTTAACTTTAATTTTAATTTTATTTTGTGAGAAATTATTACCGTCATTTACAGTAATGCTCACATTTATGGCAGTAGAAACAGTGATATGGAGTTTATTTAAAATGTCATTTTGACTTACTCCTTTCAGGAAACATTATTTTTACTCTGGTTAAGTTTTGTTTATACAATTTATGTAAGAAATAATGTCTAGTGATCCATATAATTTTAATTAATTAGAGAATAGCCACAACATCTTTAATTAAATAAAATTATATATTATGATCGGTTAGGATCACATAAGGATTATTTAGACATTAATTGTAATTAATTAAACTAAATATATAAATTTTATTCCGCAGGAATTTTTATTATATTTATGTAATTAATTAGGATAAAATTTCATAACGTACCCACAGGAGTTATGAATTGATGGTTTTATCATAAAGTTCAAAACTATGAATAATTGAATCTGCTTAAAATGAAAATTTAGCCCACAGGCAATTTTTATGTCATTAGATTCAATTTTGAGCATGATTTACATTGGTAAAACATGAAATTTTATTGAAGCCTCAGTTTTAACATAAGCATGTGATTTTTTAATTTTGATGCAGTTGTACAACCTGCAAATTTCTCTGAAATTCGTTGTGATATCCCTGAACTTAAGGGAGATAACTATAAGGTTTGGAAGGAGAGGATTCTCCTTCATTTGGGGTGGATGGACATAGACTATGCTATTAGGAAAGATGAACC
>APFE030644155.1:115341-139811 GCA_000404065.3 Pinus taeda | reverse complement strand
AAAGTTAGTGGGAGTAAAATTTGTTTTCTTGTTTTATATGTGGATGACATTTTGCTAGCAACCAATGATAAGGGTTTACTACATGAGGTGAAACAATTCCTCTCTAAAAAAATTGATATGAAGGATATGGGTGAGGCATCTTATGTCATTAGCATTAAGATCCATAGAGACAGATTTCGAGGCATCTTGGGTCTGTCACAGGAAACCTATATTAATAAAATTTTAGAGAGATTTCGGATGAAGGATTGTTCACCAAGTGTAGCTCCCATTGTGAAGGCTGATAGGTTCAATTTGAACTAATGCCTGAAGAACGACTTTGAAAGGGAACAAATGAAGAACATTCCATATGCTTCTGCTGTCGGAACCCTAATGTATGCTCAAGTCTGCACAAGACCTGACATTGCATTTGTTGTGGGAATGTTGGGATGATATCAGAGTGATCCAGGTTTAGACCATTGGAGAGTTGCAAAGAAAGTAATGATGTACCTTCAAGGAACCAAAGACTACATGCTTATGTATAGACAGACGAAAAACTTGGAAGTAATTGGCTACTCAGATTCTGACTTTGCTGGATGTGTTGATTCACGCAAATCAACATCAGGTTACATTTTTATGATGGCCAGTGGAGATGTATCATGGAGGAGTGCCAAGCAAACCTTGATTGCCACTTCCACTATGGAAGCCGAGTTCGTCTCTTGTTTTGAGGCTACTTTACATGGTGTATGGCTTAAGAGTTTCATTTCTGGGCTTATAATTATGGATTCTATCTCTAAGCCATTGAGAATATATTGTGATAATTCAGCTGCTGTTTTTATGGCTAAAAACAACAAAAGTGGGAGTCGAAATAAACACATCGACATTAAGTATTTAGTTACAAGGGAACGTGTTAAAGAAAAGAAAGTGGTCATTGAGCACGTCAGCACTGAGTTGATGATCACTGATCCTTTGACTAAGGGCATGCCACCATTTAAATTCAAGGATCATGTAATAAATATGAGACTTGGTTCCATTATGTAGTTTCTCATTGTATGGACAATGTTATTTTAATGAAATTCTTAATTATTGTGATGTTTTTCTCATATTTATGTGCACCTTAATTTGATTTGACAAAATTCATCTGTGTAGGACTAGGAATAAACATAAGGTTTATTCATTAAGAAATTGTTGCCACATAAGTTATAATAAGAATAAATACATAGTAATACATGGAAGATAATACTCGTCATTAGAGGACTTATCGCCATGATTCATGTATCTATTACTTAATACAGATTATCAATGGGTTTTAAGATGAGACATTAAGTTTGGAAGTATGGACCAAGTGGGAGAATGTTAAGCTCCATCTCGCATAACGGACGCTGACTGTCTGCCGCCAAATCAGCTCCCTCTGCCAACCGATTCCATTAATTCAGGAAACTATGTGCAGTTAGATTAATTTCTTGTTGGAGCTTTCTAAAGTGGTCCATTACTCCATCTGGAGTTCTCTACCTTGATATGTGGAACACCTGACACATAGCCAACAGAAGCTTGATGGAAGCTTGGCTATATATTTATCTGTTTGGTCCCCAAGCTTGCATCTCAATCCCTTTCAGTTTTACACCATCAAGTTGAGAGAGCAGAGCCTGGAAGTACCTTTAGATTTTCTTATCTGCCTGTTTTGAAAGTGCCTTCAGATTTTCTGCTTGCGTGAAGATTGTGTTACTATTTTTTTAGCACTGCTGCTACAGTCGTTTTGGATGGTTGCTTACTTTCTCAGATCTAAGGAGTGAGCCTGTATATGGTTTTTGCTGTTGGTCTGCATTTGAACAGAACAATCAACTAAATCCCTCTTGCTGATATTTAGAGCAGTGTTAGCTGTTTGCACTTGGTGTCTCAACACAGTTTTTTCTCGGGGAGATTGGCAGTAAAGGTGCTGCTATAAAGCTATACTCAAACTTTCAAAGAAGGAGGAGTGCTTCACTGTCTCTCGAGTGATATCACTGATTTGGGAAACTTCATTTTTTTTTACTTGTGAGCAAGCACCAAATGGCTGGGAGGTGAAGTATATTCTCCTTGGGCATTAAGTTAGTTCTGCATTATAGAATCACTGTAAATAATTTATCATATTGGTATCAAGGAATCAATTTATCTCTGCCTTGGTGTGTTTGCGTATTCAAATCATGTTGCTTATGAGAATGAAAAATTACAGTCCATGCTCAGAATTTTTCGGTGTGATTTTTATTATGGTTAGTTTAGAGTGTGTAGCCCTTGATAGTAAGTGGGATTAGTTATGGTTTAACCATATACTTTATTACCCATCACGTAATTTAAAACCCATTACCAATACGTTTGCCATGGGTAAGGTTGCCACATTTCTTGCTTGCCAATTTGGTGGCCCCATGAGTTGCAACATTCTTGCTGCAATACTGGTGCTCATCAATTTCCAACAATTGGTATCATAGCTTGGTTCCCTCAATAGAAATTTAACAACTAGAAGGAGATCATGGAACATACCAAGAATGGTGTACCTCTCTTCAATCAAAATAATTATGCACTCTGGAAAGGAAGAATAGAGGTCTATCTCTTTGCGCAAGGTTATGAAGTATGGGACATTGTTGAAAATGGATTTACACCAACCGCGGATGCACAAGGTAAGAATAATTTGGTAAATGATGCAAAAGCAAATAATATTATTAACAGTGGACTTATTGAATCTACTTATCATAAGGTGTTGGGTTTTAAAACCACCAAAAATGTATGGGACAAGGTTGAGAATATATATGCAGGTGACTCAAATGTCAAAGAAGCAAAGCTTCAAATCTACAGAGAAGAATTTGAGCAACTCAGAATGAAAGAAGATGACAACACTGTTGCATACTTATAACACGTTCATGAAATAACCAACACTATGGAAGGATTGAGAGAGTCTGTTGACAAGAAGACTATTATACGAAAGGTTCTTAGAACGTTACCAAGAAGATTCAACCCAAAGTTATCGGCCTTAGAATACAGTGCAAATATGGCCAAACTCAACAAATGAGACTTGATGAAGAAGAGGGTAATTCACATCTAGAAACTTTGTTCATTGCATCTAAGAAAACCAATAAGGAAAAACAACCTTCAAAGGCAAAGACCTGCACCTACAAGTGTGAAGAAAATGAAGATGATGAAGAAGGTTTTTCAGATGGAGGATATGCTTACTTTACGAGAAAGAAAAAATTGGAAAGAAGAAAGGATTCAAAAGGAGCTTTCTCTCTAAATATGATAACTCATCATCCGATGAAGACAATGACAGTGAAGAAGAAGCCAATGAGAGAGTATTTTTTATGGCCAAGCACAATAAACAAGAGGTATCAGACAACAAAGAACAAGGGTTGACCATAGAAGAATTTTCTAAGGAGGCATTCAAGCTTATAAAAGAGCTCAAGGCTGAGAAGATCTGTTCTAGTACTCTTGAAGAATAAGTTCAAGGTCTTAAAATTGAAGTTGAATAACACAAATGTATTGAAGAGTCACTTCAAAAGAAGTTGGAAGAAAGAAACCAAGAAAGGGAAGCATTAGAAGCCAAAGTAGTCTCGTTGCGCAAGGAAGTGAAGAAGGGAAACATTGTCCAAAACTATGCCAATAGCTCAAGGGCATTGGAAGAAATCAATAATACAGTGATGAGACCTCAAGAAAGAAGTCCAATAGAAGCAACAAGAACTTGACACAACATATGCAGAGATTAGCAGGATCACACAACAGATGCAGGAAATAGAAATTGAAAGGAAGGATTCTAATCAAAGATAGATATCTATTGTTGACCAAAAGAAAAAGGAATTAGAAACATCTTCAATAGAAATAAGCACGCTCAGGATTGAAAATGAGAAGCAGAAGGAACAGATACAGGTTCTCAACAGAGAAGTAGAGAAGACCGCTCTTCTCAAGCTATAGGTTGAGGAGGCAGAAAAAAGAAGGAAGATCCTGGAAAGATGGTTTCAAGAAGATCTTGCTCAAAATCAAGAAGAACTTTATGCACCCATGATGAGATCAACAAACTCAATGGATCGTAAAAAGAATACTTACAAGATAAGATAGATGAAGAAGTAAACATGAAGGAAATTAAAGATGGTAAAGCTCTAGTTGATGAAGGTACAAGCTCCACAACTTTGCAAGATGACTCTAAGAAGGAAGTTGATCAAAGTGAAAAGCCAAAGAAGAATGTTGCAACTCCAAATAACAATACCAAAGCAATCAAGAACAAAGGACCACAACAAACTACAACACCGCCTCCAAAGAAAAAGGAAAAATCTTTGAGGTATGTTCATTTATTTAATGGTTATTTCTTTTTATGTGCTAACTATGGACATATGGATAGGGATTGTGAATTTTTAGATAGGTACACTCATTATTTGCGAAATAGTAGAAGCAATTTTTCAGGATCACAAGATAGGTCCCATGATGATTTTATTAGAAGAGAATACGTGCTATACGGGCCAAATATTGAATGTTTCAAATGCCATATCTATGGCCATAGCACTCGCGGTTGCAAATATATGATGGCATTGCCTATGGACAACATTTAATTCTTCAAGTGTCATAAATATTAGCACATGGATCGAGATTCCAGGAATAAGAAGGTCTGGAATAGGAAACAGGTATAGGAAGACAAAGCAGATAACAAGGTTTCAACAATTATGATTTCAGGATTTGTAAAAGCAAAAGGTCATGAGAAATTAGCAGTTGCTTCAGATAATAACTCAAGTCAAGATGGCCCATTAGGTAACTCACTATTTTGAACAATCTAGCTTGTTGACTCCTTAATGTTTGTAGAGGAGAAGTCTGTGCAGCAGTATATGGCACAAGTCTACGATTGAAAGCAAGGTAGTTTGAACAAGATGGTAGTTTCATTAAAGGTTCAGGGGGAGAAAAACAGTTGGAGGATTACATTTTACCAAGAGCAAGGCAAGATTAGTCTTTAGAGGATATGCATAGGTTGAAGGAATCAATTTTGAAGAAACATTTTTTCCCTTTGCCAGAATGGAAGCTATCAGGATGTTTCTCGGCTATGCATGTTCAAGAAAAATAAAAGTCTACCAAATGGATGCTAAGTCATCATTTCTGAATGGTGAATTAGAAGAAGTTTACATCAAACAACCTGAAGGTTTTGTACTATCATAAAAGGAATACTATATTTGCAGGTTAAAGAAGGCTCTGTATGGTCTCAAGCAGTCTCCCAGAGCATGGTATGCTCGTCTTAATGGATATCTACGTCAACAAGGGTTCATGAAAGGTATTGTTGATAGCAATCTTTACGTACAAATAGATAAATATAATTTAACAATCTTTGAGGTATATGTGGATGATATAATATTCGATAGCAATGATGATCAAATAAGTAAGAAATTTGCTACAAAGATGCAAAGTGAGTTCGAGATGTCTTTACTTGGTGAGTTGACATACTTCTTAGGGCTT
Organism: Pinus taeda; assembly: GCA_000404065.3. Classification (NCBI taxonomy): domain Eukaryota; kingdom Viridiplantae; phylum Streptophyta; class Pinopsida; order Pinales; family Pinaceae; genus Pinus; species Pinus taeda. Next base: position 134,378 of record APFE030644155.1, on the reverse strand, counting down.
CAAATATCTGTGCAAGAGAAAGGAATATTTATATGTCAAGCCAAGTACATCAAGGAAATTCTTAAGAAATTCAAAATGGAAGATTGGAACCCTGTCCTTACTCTGATGGTAACAGGTTGAAAGTTGAGCATAGATGACTCATCTAAGGATGTGGATCATAGGTTGTACAGATATATGATTGGTAGTATTCTATATGTAACAGCCTCCCAACCAGACGTTATGCAAGTAGTTGGACAAGTAGCAAGATTCCAAGAAGCACCAAAAGAATCACATATTATTTCCGTGAAAATAATTCTTCGATATCTAAAGGGCACAATAGAATATGGCTTGCGTTATTACAAGGGAAACAATATCATTATTCAAGCCTTTATAGATGTAGATTGGGTAGGAAGCATTGATGATCGTAAGAATAATAGTGGAACAACATTCTATCTAGGTGGTTGTCTCATATCATGATTGAGAAAAAAGAAAACCTCAATCTCGTTATCTATAGCAGAAGAAGAATACATTGCACCGGGAGCTTGTTGTACTCAAGACCTTTGGATGAAACAAACTTTGTAAGATCTTCAAGTACAATTTCGTGAGCCTATTCCCATCTTCTGTGATAACACCAATTCCATTAGAATCTACAAGAATCCTATCATGCATTCAAAAACAAAACACATTCTAATCAAATATCGTTTTGTTAGAGAACAAGTCACTGAAAATAATATAAAACTTGAATATGTTGGTACAAAATAACAAATCGCTGATATCTTCACTAAACCTTTACCTCGTGAAGCATTTGAATATCTTTGCTAGAAGCTTGAGATTCTCCCAAGTTCTCATTAGATTTTCCTTACTCAGAAAATAAAGGGGGAGTGGAAGTGTGTATAGGTCCATAGGATGGTTGTGTGTCAGGGAGAGTTACCCTTCGCCATTGATGTCAAAGGGGGACAAAAGGTAGTAGGAAGAGGTGCCCTAATTGCAGGGGGAGTACTTGTGTTGCCATCAATGCCAAAGGGGGAGATTGTTGATCTAACGATGATCTGAGGTTGTCATTGATGTAAACCGAAGGATGACCTTGAAATTCCATGGCACATTGGGCATAATCATTCATGGTTTCTCGTCTCATAACCATTAGAGGAATACTCTACACAAAAATATCTTTCTAGCAGTATATAGCTCTCCTCGTAATTCTTCACGGTTTGTAAGTTATTAAAGATTGAAGTTATTAACCCCAATTAGTGGGCTAAAACCCCATGGGGTTGTGGCATAGAATTTATCATTGATTTTTTCATTCAATAGTCAATAACTAATAATTTTTTAAGCTCCTAAAATCCCTCCAACATTCTCTAAAGAAGCCCCTCTCAACACTATAAAAAGGAATCTCATATATCCTCCAAGAGTAGCGATCATGGCATGTTCGCTATAACTTTATTTCTGCAGAGGATTAGATGCTGAAATTACAACCCATTTGAGCTGAGATCCTGATGAATGTCGTGGCAAAATTTCAAATCTTGGTTCGCTATATTTTCAGATATATGATCTATGGAATTTAGGGTTTTTGTAGACTCCTGAATTTCATGTCAAAAGCAACGTCACTCTCGGCCCTAAAGTAGTCTACAAGAAAGGCAAATTTCATTTTCTTCCTGTGCATGACCACCTACAGGAAATCCTACATGAGATCCTATATTATATAGTCCAACACCTACAAGATTGGCAGTGAGCAATTTCAGAGGGAGAAAAATGGGGGTTATCTTCATCAAGCAGTGATAAGGAGGCAGGCTCTACATTTCCCCACTTTTTTCCAAGTGAAAGGAAGATAAAAAAATCTTCTAGTTTGTTGAAAGTGATTGTAGCTAAGGGAATTGTATACACATAATTTTCATTTAAATTTCCTCCTTCATTAAAATTTGTATCAGAAATATACACTCCTCCATCTGTCAGAGAAAATGACAAGGGGTTTAATAAAAGGGAACCCATCAACACAGTTAGGATTCATCAACACCCTCCTGTGCTAGAGATATTCACAAGGCACAATTGGATGGGTTTCTTTGAGAAATTGAGGGGGTATGATGATGAAGTAGCCAAAGATTTTGCTCTCTCCCTCATTCCATTAACTAGGACCCATGCCACTATTGTGGTAAGAGGCCTCTCCATAAAGCTCACCAATAAAATCATAGGCAGAATTACCACAATTCCCTTAGGAGTGCCTTGGAAAAAGGAGGATAAGGGAAATAACCAAGTGACACAGAAGAAATTATTTTTAGAAGGAGAGGAGGCCATGGAAAACAAAAATGGAGTGAGAAGAGAAATACTACCATATCCCTGGAATGAAATAAGCTATCACCTTATAAAATATATATCATGTGAAGGTAGGTACAGTTTGGTACATGGATACCACTTTAGGCTTCTTCAAGAGTTAAGGTTTGGAGCAGACACACCTCCTAAACACAGACTCAGGATACCCTACTTCCTTCTTCAATCAGTGATGGATCTGAGCATGAAGGTGTAGGAAGGAAACCATCAACAGCTAGCCCATCATGGGTTAATTAGACTTATCATGGAAGATGCCCTCCAAAACCTCAGAATTTCTATCACATGGGCAACTTTCAAAAACACGCAGATAGAGGAAAATATAAAAGGCCTTGAATATGACAAGAGCCCTACTGCCACTGCAAGGGATGAAGAAGAAACAGAGAAGGATGAAGCGGAAATAGATGAGGAATAAGAGGAAGAAAAGGAGAAAGAAAGTGGTGAAGAGGTAAAAGAAGATGCCAAGGAGGAAACTGATGAACAAAGTGAGGAACTAGAGGGAGAAGAAGACGAGAAAGACAAAGATGAGAGGGGGAATGGAAAACAGGAGGCAAAAGACAAGGAGTAATCACCTAGGGTATCTTTAGAACCCACTCATAAAGAGGCAGCAACTGCCCTCAGTACCCCTATCAAACAAAAAGGCAAGATACAAAGACAAACTCCATTGTACTTTAGAACAATAAAAAGTACATGAATAAGGCAAGGAAAACCTCAAACTCCCACCAAGGTTCCTATTGTTATTGAAGACTCACCTAAACAACATGCGAAGATGACTCCTCTTATGGAAAATCAAGGATAAGGATCCTCGGGACAAGCCTACCCCAAGTCTCCTATCACTTATGTGAGAAGGCCTATGACTAGATCTGCCTCATCCAAAGGGAAATGCGTCTTACAGGATACATAGAAGAACCTACAGGAAGCAGAGGAAATCCTACAGGAAACTCTGCTAAACCTACAAGAAACTCAAAAATTGGATAAAGAAGGGAGTATGCAGCAAGAAGCAAAGAAGGAGGATCCAAAGCTAAGGGAACCTGGTCCTTAACCTAACCTTGACTCCTACTATAGGTTTATTGAAAGGGATAGGGTTATACCACAAAAATTTTCCATCCAATTATTCTTTGAGATTGAGAAAGAAAGGGCAAGAACACATAGATGGATGCAAATTTCCAAATCCAAGGGAGTGGAGGACATAGGTCACATGGAGGAAAGAGTTAAAGACATGGGCAGAGAACTAAGCAGCCTGAGGGACAGAGAGGCAATGTGAAAGCTCAGTTGGAGGCATAAAATGCATGGTTAAAAGGAAAACTACAAGAAATAGAGAATCAATTGGCATCCATGGCCAGTCTATCCTTAAAGGAAATCCAGTGCAGGATGCTAGCTACGTCCTATGCATTATACCTTAATGAACAATGGTTGCAGTTCCAAATCAAGACTCTAGAACATATAGGCATTATGCCATTCCAAGATTATAGATATTTCATTGATCTTTGTTATCAAATCGCATTGGAGGATAGGGCTAAGATGTCTGAGTTCTACCTACATAACTTAACCTTGACAACTCTAAATGTATGGGACACTAATGCAAAACTAGGGGACTTACAGTGGATGGTTTTGGCATCATGGATGAACCATGAAGAAGTAAGGGCTGCAGAAATGAAGAAAATAATGGCAAGGGAACAAATAGAGCCTCTCATGATAAGAGCTGAGTAGTCAAATCCAATGGATGTCATCAGCACACATAACTTGATTGCAAATGACCCTCAACTTGCACCCAGGTATCTTACTACCCAAAAGCAAGCAATTACACATTTTGAGGATATGTTTAGGCTATTAGGGAACATGCAAGCTTTACAAAGGAGATGGAATACTTTGATCTACAGTTTGAAAATCAAAGAGTACCATTCTCCTCAAAGAATGAGAGAAGCATTGAATAGGACACCCATGTACAAGAAAACCCTCCAAATACTCAAAGTCAATTGGATTGGCTTGAGACTCAGTCCACCACTGATCTTAGGAATGTTAGAAGGAAGGAAGGAAGAGGAAGAAAGAAAACAAAGGGAGGAGATAGAAAGGAAGGGAGGATTTTATGCTCAGGAAGAGGAAATTACAGCAGAAGCATGGGAGGTCAGGGAGACCACTATAGCAATGAAAGACATGGATATTGATTAAGTTGCTCAAAGGATGAGCAATACTTTCAATAGGAGGGTGATGATGAGCCTCATTATTGAGTAACTATATGGACCTTAATCCACCTCCTGGCTTAGTCAAATCAACTCTTCTCACAATTTATTACATATTTTGATTATATTTTGTTTAATGAGATGAGTGAAAGAGAGTTATTATGCCTAGCGGACTAATGTGCATTGATTGCAGGTTTGTGAGAGAAAATCATGGAATTTTGCCTAATTAAGGGTTGAAACTCAAATGAGACAAGGAGGAGATATTTTAGGAGGTAGATCCTCCTCATTTACTCCTCCCTCATTCAAATATTCCTTCATCAATCACACTAGCTCAGAGTACAAGCAGCCAAGTCATGGAGATATTAAGGTAGCCGAGCAAGTGACAGATAAAGAGTTATTTTATCTCAAGTTTGGGAGACGAGCCTCCATATATTTAAGGAAGTTTTTGGAGACTTCAGTGATATAAATAAAGAGGCCTAGAGCCTCATTAGGATTCAAATTTTTGCTATAAAAGCACTAGTCATTTTCGAGTTCAAGACTTGTGGAATACATTGTTATGTAATTTTCTGTTTTGATAATGAGAATGAGCATTTCCTTGATCTAGCACTGAGTTAAATCAGAGGGCCAAAGCTCTTGGGTGAGGTCCAAACCCTAGCAGCAAAGGCTTCTCCTCTTGTATTTTTATCCTTAGATTGATTTCATATATTAATGGTTGAATTGTCTTTGGAATTATTTCATTGCAAGTAGTATAGATTTGACTAGCTTGCTTCCATTTGTGCTTTACTTCAACAGTAGTTTATAAGAGATAAAGGAACATCAAAAAGCTGTCAATAGGTGGTTTTGGCCTCACTCCTTCCTTCAGGGATCATTATTTGAGGGAAGAAATCCTATGCAGCCCCAAAAAGACAGAATTCTAGTTTCTCATGGAATTTAGGGTTTTCTGTACTTAGGCCAGTATTTGGTCAGTTTGCAAGAGTAGGATCTATTTATCATTTCTTCTATCTCCAGTCTTACATTAGATCTCATCAATGTTCCATCTTATTCTGCAATTTTTCCTCATGCATGAAGTAGGCAGCTAGCTCATGAAATTCTATTTTCCTTAGATAATTGAAATTCTTCATGTTTGCATGATTTTTGGGTAAATGTCAATGTTTGATGCAATGCAGGTGCTTCAAAAGTACAGAGAGATTTCATAGTCAGAAACCTCCTTCCAACTTCATCCACCCATGGTCCTCACTTTCTTTCACAAAACCCTCACCAATTTCATCATTTCACAAGGAAACTTCTCCAAACTTGTTGAGCAAATCTAGCCATCTCCCAACCTTGCTTTTGAGTTATGAAGTGGTCCTAGGCACTCCCTTGCCTCATTCCATCCACAAACCACCTTCCCTAAGCCTTTTATCACCTTCAACACCCATCATTTTTCTCTTGATTGTATCCTGTAGAAATATAGGGGATCTTATAGGTTTTCAGGACATCCTGTAGAACACATTAGGACATCCTGTAGGTTTTCCTGTAGTGGCTTGTTTTGAGGCTGAATTGAGGAAAAAGCCTCTAGGAAGCTAGCAAAGGATCCCTACTGGTCTCCCCAACCTTCTAACCATTCACCATCATCCCTAAGCCACGTGCCACATCACCAAAAGAGATTAGCTTTCACACTTTCACTTAAAAAAAGGAAAAAAAAACAGACTTATTTTATTCATTTACATGCACAACAACATAATGTTTGATGGTTTGAATTTGCATGCTTAGGACAGTAGGATTGCATACATGTTAACTTAGCATTCTTTTGAAGCATAGCCTCTTAGTAGTCAGTTAGAAAATGGTATGTTTTGGCATTTGATTTCAGTATTTTTCCTTACTACAGTAGACAAGTTTTCTCTTAGAGTAGATTTCTCTTTCCGTCATTTGTAATCAAGCTTCTTCTAAATCCATAGAAGTCTGGGTTGAAAAGCCATAGTGGTCTATTGACAGCTGAGTAGTGGCAAAGAGAAAACCCATCACATTTACTTGTGTATACAACATTGTCAACTCCAAGTTTGTACGAACCTTGCGTTGATACAGTAAAGTTGGTAGGCCCAGGAGTTGTAGCATTCTTGCTGCAATATTGGTGTTCATTAATAGGTACACTGGTTACATGGCTATCATGATAGAACTCATTGAGACATATCCTTCTTCATTCAAGGAAGCAGTTTCTCAACCTATTTGGGTTGATGGCATGGTGGAAGAATATGAATCCATCATGAAGAATAGTGTATGGGAGGTGGTGCCAAGGCCATAAGGGAAATCAACAGTTGGTTCCAGATGGATCTACAAAGTTAAGCATGTAGCTGATGGGAGAAACTGGAATTACAAGGCCAAATTTGTAGCCAAAGGATTCTCTTAGGTAGAGGGAGTGGACTATGAGGAAAAATTTGCACCAGTTGCAAGATATTCCTCAATCAGATCCATTCTAACATTAGATGCAGAGATCGGGTGGAAAATCCTTGAGATGGATGTGAAGTTCATCTTTCTCAATGGTGTTGTTGAGGAGGAAATTTACATAGAGAATATAGAAGGATTTGAGACAAATGGTTGGGAGTCACACACATGTAGACTCAAGAGAGCATTCTATGGCCTCAAATAGGCATCTTGAGTATGGTACACTCAAATCAACATTTATCTTAGTGGATTGGGCTTCACCAAAAGTGAAGCAGATGTGAACCTCTATCACATTGTGGTAGATGGTAAGCTAATTATTCTTGTTGTGTATGTTGATGATTTGATACAAGTAGATGATAAGAAGTTAATTCACTCTTGCAAAGAGGATCTTGCAATGGAATTTGTGATGGAATACATCGGCTTAATTCATTACTTCCTTGGGCATGAAGTATGACAAGGTGATGGTGAATTGTTTGTTTCTCACGGGAAGTATGCCTCTGAAATACTTAAGATATTTCACATGGAGAATTGTAAGCCCATGGACACACCTCTATCTACAATTTGGAGGAAGGAGAATTCCACTTCAAGTGAAGAGGTTGATGTTACCATTTACAAGCAACTTGTGGGGTATTTTATGTATCTTGTAAAAATAAGACATGACATGTGATATGCAGTAAACTAAATTAGTCAAGATATGGTTAGACCTACCAAGCTATATTTGAAGGCAGCAAAGCATGTGTTACCGTACCTTAGAGGCACTACCATGTATGGATTATGGTATAGGAGGACATAGGGAGTGAAAATTCAAGGCTTCATTGATGTATATTGGGTAGAGAGTCCATTAGGTAGGAAAATTAATTTAGGTGCTAACTTCAGTGTTGGTCTGCAACTATTTTCTGATATAGCAAGAAACAAATGTCTGTGGGACTCAACTCTGCAGAGGCTGAATACATGGCTACAAACCAAGCAGCATGTGAGACCATATGGATGAGGAAAATACTTGTGGGTTTTTTAGTCAGGTAATGGATCTAACAAAGATATATTGTGATAATCAGAGTTTCATAAAGCTCTATTCGATTTTGTTATTTCATGACACGTCCAAGCACAAAGATATCAGATATCATCATTTGTGGGACTGTGTGCAGAGGATAATTATGTTTCTATATTACATTCCAATTGAGGAGCAAGATGTTGAAATATTGACAAAGGAATTTTTAAGAGGTAAATTTGAATTCCATAGGTACAAGATAGGGGTGGTGAAAACTCCCTTTCTTGCTAAGAGGGAGTGTTGAAAAATGTAGCAAGAAAGGCTCAATTTGACTTTAGCCTTAGCGAAATTGAGTAAATTGAATTTACACATCAACAAGAGAACTTGGAGGTAGTTAACTAGTGTAACAAGGCTCTTGTCACTTAGTTATATCAGTAAATTCAAGTTAGAGGGCTTGGAGTTCATTTATGCATGTGTTGATCGCAAAATTTTATCAATCTAGTTCAGTTATTTCTAGTCGTATTCAACTAACTAGCCTCTAACTATCAATAGATTCAATTGAAGGTTAGTTGTGTAGTGGTACAATAGTATAACTTAGAGACTTGTCAATTAACTGATTTATCAACCCAAAATAGCTAATACATGCATGGAATTCAAATACCTCAGCTAAAGTGGAGATGACAAGGTAGTGTAACATCAGTTGTAGACTAGTTGAGTGTACAATTGTTGCATGGAGTCAGAACATCCATCCTTCAGAATTGCGCAAGAAAATAAGAGGAAATTCCTACATTTTAGCAGCTAATTTCCTCAGGAATCGCACAAGGAAATATGAGGCTTGATGAGTAGATAACTAGCTAAGTGTTGGCTAGAGTTTCTCATTCAGCAGAGAGAATAATTATTCTTTTGCAGGTTTTGCTCAAAACTAGAGCAAGCAATTGTAATAGTTTCTCTATTCAACTAATTAATGTAAAGAGGCTTGAGGGGTTTTTCCCAGTTGGGTTCCCATAGAAATGTGTACTTGTGGTTTTTCTTGTTGTGTGTCTATGCATGTTGTTCTAAATTATGATTTGCATTACATAGGTCAGTACAGTAGAATTGTGTATCTTGTTTTTCAGTTTGAAATCTTGAGTAGTAGGGAAAATTTTAGGCACTAATATTCGTAGGCAGTCTATTTTTCCATGTTTTTCCAAAAGAAACGATTCACTAATTTCCATTTTTTATAAAAATTATTTGCCCAAATTGTATAATATAAATTTATTTCACGTTAAAAATCGCCAAAATTTTATATAGAGGCTGTATAAAATTATTAGATATTTGAATATTTTTACAAAAATACTATCAAACATTTTATAGATTGCATATGATGGACTACAAGATTCGCCAAGGTTTCTAAACTTCAAGATAAAATTTCATCCTTAAAATTTTCCCTATTGAGCAGTTACAATTTCTATCAAATTTCTACAAGCTTGCCTAGAAATGACTAGGATTGAGGGGAAAGGGTGCAATTGCTTAGCTCAGGGGTTGGGGGACCACCATTAATGGAGCCTGGAATGAATACTTATTTGAAGCGGATTCAAAGAACATATGTCCAGCCTCTTGCAGTACCATTGAACATGATTCAAACTAAACCAACCTACTCGACCTATCGAGTGATGGACTTAGGTACAGAAATAAGCTAATACTATAGTAAATTAAACTATGAAATATCATATGTTGTAGAAGATCAACCTCCTATGGCTATACCCACATCTGCTCACCCTATGCTTAACCATGTAACCTCGTAATGAAAAATATGATCCTCTATTTAAACAGGTTTTTCCATCATCTCCGCTACTCAAATAATCAATGAATTCACACTCTAACCACTTATTTGAACTATGGATTAAGTTAATAGAAGTTTCCAAGCCATGCCATGGTAAATTACCATAGTTTCAACCTCTAGAAAACACTTGATGCAGGACGAATGAAAGAAAAATAGAGTCTACACAAGGTAACATTGTTCCTTCCTCTAGGAATTGAATTAATGGTAGGGGTAAAAGATGTCTAATGAAGGTCACCCAAGTTTTCATGCTCTGCATGCACTAGTATCCCACATTACCATTATTTCTACCCCAAAAGTGAGTCAACTCAGCTCCAAAACTTTCATAATCTGACACTATGTGTCTACAACCGTCTCCCAATCTCATAGAAAGATTACACAAAAAAATAAAGTTCATATGAAAGATTTGATTCAATTGAAATGCCTCCAACCTTGACTAGATGATCAATATGTTAAAACCTCCAAACTAGTTAACATCATCCCAACAAGACATATGCTCTCCCTTAGACACCTACAATACCTATGCATAACTTTGTAGCACCTCAACATCGTCATCATGAGGGAAAACATCCCTACAACAAGTATGAACATAAACATGAACATGAAGACCTAGTTTACCACATTCATCAACATAGACCATCTCAAGGTTGTCATCAATGCATCATGAGGCGAACACAAGGTTGACATCAATGCCAACACAAGCTAATTGCAACCATGAACACAATGCCAACACCAACTAGCTACAACCATGAAAGCTATAATGCCAACAACACACACACACACATGTATCTACATATTATATTTTTAATTTTTCAAACTAAAATATTTGCTTAGAATACTATACATAGGTACAATATTTGAATCCTTCCAAAATATCCTAGTTTTTATCAATTTTAGAATATGATGGAAGGAGATAGAAATTTATCCTAAATCCAATTAAGAAAATAGAGTCAAGGTGAATCAAATGACAATGAGATCAAGAAAAGGCTCTCATACGATTGACCTATTTTATTAAAGGATTAAGGTTTGAGACAAAAACATTGAGGAAGATAATAACTCACCCAATATAAATCAACAACGAGTTTTCAAGGTTTACTAGAAGGGAGCTTCAATGGAAGAAAGCCTTCACCATCCAAAACCATCTTTGACTTGATGAAATTATTTGATATTTTGGCCAAGGACCCATAATAAAACACAAAGCCTAGTACACCTAGTACACCTATACCCTATAAAGTATGAGAGCACTTGACTTGCCAATTTTACTTATAATAAAGTTGCGATGGTAGCAAGCTCGAAAAATATCTAGGTAGGTGACTCCAATTCAAATCCTAGTTCATGTGTGATAATGTTGTTGAGTCATAGGGATAAATTTAATGCGAAAATGATAAGGTTATTTTTGCATTAGTATGATTATAAATTGTGTGTAATAATCAACATTTCTCATTAAAACTATGAAAATAAGTTAAAAATATGTCAAAATTATTAAATTTAATGACCTTTTTCATTTTGAAATTCCTAACTATTGTTTACAATTCCTTTTCGAATGTGGAGTGTTATGTTAAATGTAAACTAATGGTGTGACATACATCCTCTTGGTTGGAATTACAAAATTAGACAGAATTGTCAATACCCATTTTGACAATTCAATGAAAATTGTTAGCAATTTAAATTTTCTTTTACTCTATTTATATAATAATAAATGCACCAAGGAATGTCTTGATTTTTTACCAGTGCCCAATTAATGTTGAGAGGATTACTCTATGTTCATTGTTAGGGGAAATTAGTCACAGGTGAACAAGGAAAAACCTCACAGGACACTAAATTTCTCTTCAAGCTTGAGTTATCTGAGAGGATACTTCAATGGGGCTACTCAACGAGGGCATTATGGCTATGGAGCAGTTATTATTAAAAACCCAGATGAACATTTCCATCTTTCCTGGTATGGAAAAAAATGCACCAATACTAGAGCCAAGGTTATTGCTTTATGGGCCTTCCTATTTTTTTCTAGGCACATTAATTTGGAACAAATTATCATCTGTGGTGATACAAAGATAATTGTTAATTAGATTAGTGATAGAGCTAAGATTGGTGTGTTATTGTTGTCAAACTGGATGTAACACATCATGAATCTACAGGAGGCTTTTGGCAAAATATCTTTCACTCATGTCTACAGAGAACTAAATATTACAACAGAATCCTTAACAAAGAGAGGCATTAATGTCATGCTGGGATTGATACATTTTACAAAACAATGTCAGGATGGATGAGGGTGTCGTTCCGTTTCGCTGATTTATTCTTGTGTTCTTCTTTACAATTTTGGCTCGACACTTTTTAATAGTTAGCTTTTATGTTTATTAGAACTGTTGACGTGACCTTTTTTATATAAAGGTTTTTCAGACCATCACTACAACACAATTGTGTTTTGTTTTATGATTTCAAGTGATCATATTGTTTATTAGGGAATTTACATGTTTTTCACCAAATGTTGTAGTTTATCTATGACGTGTTAATATGATTGATGATATACAACTTGACTATGTACTGGTTTTTCATAATATGAATATCAATGTTGTTTTCGTTATAAAAAAAAGAGGTACGAAGTTATTGCTGGTGCACATCAACACAATTTGTCAATTCAATTATCATCCAAGTTCCAATGACACAACTTCAAGCGTGGATCAAAATGTATAACAATTTATTTCAATAGTATGTTATACTTTTTGAAATAAAATTATATTATATAAACAATTAAAAAAATTAATTATTTTGATAATAATATTTAAAAATAAAAATATAATATTTTAAACAATTAATGTGTTGTTGAAAGATTTAATAAAAATTATATTTAATAACAAAATTACCTTCTTCCATATTTTTAAGTTATGTAACAATAAAACAAAGTCACGTATATAACAACTCTATAAATTGAGTTTGTAATGTAATTCTTAATCACAACAAATAATTTTTTTTTAAAGAGAGGACCTTATATATACCATTAAAATACAATACAATTTTTTTTAACATTCAAATCTTAATTCTCTTATATCCTTTAGAGTATTTCAATAGTATATATATTATTTTGAATTTCAAATATAACTATGCATAATCTACAATTTAGTAAATCTTTAAAATAATATGAACTTGAAATTGCTCTCTCAATATGGAACTCCTATCTTATCATGTTTAAATGAGTGGAAAGTTTGATATAATTATGACTCCCATTGAATATATGTTAACTTATTGGAAACATGTTGAGAATAATTTACTCCACTATATAGTGTGAGCATTTTTAGATCAAATTATAAAATTACTAGGAATTAAAACATTGGTTCAAATACTATATCAGTGTTAACTTATTCAATTTAGTGGAAAAGGTCATTGCAACATCATTCTTGTTCAAGTTTTATAAACTACACTATAATCTTCAAGTAACTCTTGAGGTGTTGGTAGAGATAAACACATTAGTGCATCTAATATTTCTAAACAAATTCTAAGATATATCGTAATTTTTTATATGATTCAATTTAGAGAATAGTCTTTCACAACTGAGAGTGCTTAATAGAAGAAAACAAACGATTTTCCCCTATTTTGTCAAAATTGGAAAATAACTGAACCATTATAGTTCATCTCACATTATTCCGATGCGCTAAATGTGTTCTTATTTGGATATGATTGATGTAGAGTGACAACAAAACTTTCTATTCCACTTTCACATTTTTTAATATCAATTAATTTCCAACATCAAATCTCCCACATAGGCATAAAAACCATAATTTTGTTTCAGCTTTCTTTTCAATGTCTTAGTCAAAGTAACAACTAGGAATACAAAATTTAGCTTCACAAACTTATCATTGAGATAATCAATCAACTTCTAGATAGATTTTTGGCCTAAGAGAATACACTCTTTCATAGTAGTAGTATAAGGTGAACTCAATATAGGTTCAAATTCTTAATGAATGCACATATGAAGCGCCTTTGTTACCAACAAACTTCAAATTTCCATTTTCTTATTTCTTCAAGAAACATAAAACATGTTGAGAACTAGCTTCAAATATATCTTGCAATAATCTCTTGCAAAGAAATGTAATAAGTAGATCTAATTGCATACCAATAAATGTTGTCAATATATTCCTCTTGAAATTGTTGATTCAATTATCTAATTCATTAAGAATGTTAGAAACAAATTATTGTTTCCATTTTTTACATGATCATATTTGCATTATTGTAATGGTGTTGGCATAATTTGAGCGAGCATGTTCAATGCTTGCCCCCTAGAAAACCAACATTATTAATGAATTTGAAGTACTTTTAGCTTGTGAATTTGAAATAAGTATAACAAACTCTTAAATTCTCCATGCCTCTTTGTATATTTTCCTAGCCATGAATATACACCAAATTTGGCTAGCTTTTCATTATAATTAAAACGAAGGAAATAATTTGAAGCCTTTGTTATATCTAAGGGATCAAAACATGCTACACAATGACTAAACAACAAATGAGGCACTTCACGAATCAATTGAGCAACCAAACCTTCATGAACACCTCTCATAGATGAAGCTCCATTTGTGCAAAATCCTACCATTTGACGCTTTGATAATTTCATCTCAAATAATGAGCTTCATACATGGATGGTGCACTATAGTGTTTTAAGAAGTTGAACAAATCATGTCATCCATAACTCTCTTCTTCAATCTATTAGATATTAATACATACAATCATCTATTGCTCTATTATTTTATCTATATTTTCATTAACCAAAATGGAATAAAGAAAGCTAAAAATAAATTTATGCTTTTTAATATTTCCAATAAACCTCCTTTGATGCAAGTAAAATCTCTTTACTATATGTAATACATTAATATACAGAGATTATTCATTGGTTAACAACATATTGGGAGTTCCCTTACACCCATGCAAGTCATAGAAGTATTTGTACATTTCTAAAGGTAAAAAACTTTATAGCCACAAAATATACAACTTCCATAACACTCATTATTCTATATTTTTCAATATATAGAATTCAATATGATTTTTTCATGGGTAAATATGGTTGCTTCAATTCATAGTCTGATAGTTGAATTAAATATTTATACATAAACATTTAATCCACTTAATTGCATTATATTTCCATTTTAGCTTTAAATTGGTGCATCTCTTTCGAATCTTACACACCCTAAACACTTATGCATTTGTCACTATGGACTTATTATTGAATAAGACCATTTGTGCACTAACTCTCATGCATATTTGAATAATATTTTTGGAGCTACTCCTTAGCCTTTTCTCTTTTTGGAGGATCTTCTTTAATATTCTTATACATTTTAAAATGAACATCTTCATCGACAATTGCATCACGTCAACTCAAATTAAATGCATCATAAGCAATTTTTGACTTGCATGTTTTGGAGTCAACCAATTCAAGACATTGTTTCTCTATATAAATTATCTCATTTTTCATGGGAGAAAATTCATTCACGATTCCACATGGAAACTATCAAAATATCTTAAATTGTGAAGGAAACTAGGAAAATGAGGTCTTTTAACATCTAACGTTCTTCTAAGTCTAGAACCTGAAATTATTTTTCACAAAAATGTAGAATCGATATTAAGAAGTTTCTTATTTTTCATTACCATGCAAAGAGATGAAATATCAATATGTTGGTATTTAGGAGTCAAAATATAATAAATTGCAGAGAAAATAACGATACAAGCTAACAAATGAAATAGCTTGACAATATAAAATTTAGATGGTAAAACCATGACAATGTGTCAAGAAAACATCCACAAAGAAGCAAGATCCACATTTTTAGGACTTTTGGAGGGAAGAAATTCTCTTCCAAGGAGGTTGATCGTCAGTCACTTTTGTATAAATAAGCAAGTCTAAGAGCTCAATAGGATTCAAATTATTGCAGGAGGATAGAGATTATTAGGAGCTAAGAACTTGTTATTTCCATTTCAGATGTACATAAGCACTATTTTGCATTAAAGAAAATCCTGTTATTGATTCCCCCTAAGTTAGCACCCAACCTAAAGGCTCTAGTCTCTCTTATTTGTATCTTTATTTCATGCATTTTCTTTCCTAGAAATATTTCCCTTCTTTGTGTGTCAGGCTTGTTTATGAAAATTGCTTGTGTATGACTTCCAATCACTTCTTTTGTGGGATGCATGGTTGGGGATATAGTATTGGCAAGCCAAAAAATATATAGTTTCTTTCTTTTGTAGTAGTTAGGTATTTGATTTTCCTACTTTTACATACTCTGCTTTTTGCACATGTAGTGATTGATCTAGAAGTATTCTTTGAGCCTAAAAATAAAAATATCTTATGGATGTAAGTCTTGTGCATGATACAAGTTGGATTGTGTTTTAATGTAATAGATATATTTCAAATAAAATTCAACTCATCATTTCTTGGTCATTTCCATTTTCATGCAGTTTAGTTATTAGCGTGGCACTCTTTCCAAGCTGCAAAAGAATCACTTGTCTCGTGTGCGGGTACTACTATTATTTTTCAGGGATGGAATTGTCATTCACACACCACTCCTCATCATCAAACCTTTTATTCTCACCTCACAAATCTCCTAAAAACACTTTCCACCGAGAACACATTTTTGGGTTATTGAAGGCCACCGTTTGCATTGGATTTTGTGCAAGATAGGCTGCTAAAGGGTACTATGCTCAGAAAAGGTCTCATACAACCTTCATTCATCCTCCTAGCTTTCCATACCTTCATATATCCTTTACCACCATAAGAATTATTATAGATCCAATCTTGTAGAAAAATAAGGCAATCTTGTAGCATCCTCTAGCATTCTTTTAACATCCTATACCACTGTGTAAAATTGGCCAAAATTGCTCCTAAAGCTTGAGTTTTTCCTCCTAGCCTTGAATAATTCCCCTTAGGCTATGGAACCATGATTTAGGGAGACAAAAGACCACTTAGGACTTTCATTTTATCCACTACAATATATTTATACAATTAGGGTTAATGGATAGATTTATGAATTTGGCAATACAAGGACAATTTTCTTGATTATCTCATAAGATATATAATGAATTATGTCACTAAGTCTACTTTGAAAAAAATGATTAAAGGTTGATTACATGCTCCTTTCCTTGTGCAAAGTAGATTATGATTTCTTTCTTTGATTTATGCTTCTTAATATAGGTTTTCAATTTCAAGCATTGTTATCCCATTGCATAGAATAGGTTTCCTTTCTATGCAACATTTACATTCTGAAAATCTATTAATGTTTACATTTTTTAAATGAATCTATGCTCAACCAGACTTAGCACTGGAATCCATAACTCAACAGTAAGGAACTATCAATAAATCAAACAAAAACACTACAAATATATGCTCTCTAATCAAGCAAAATAATGGCTACAATGAAACCATGAAATATGCAACAACACACTAAAAAACTAATCTCTCATCTTCATAAATAGCCAACAAAAAAAGCTCTCATCCATCTACCATGCTCTCCAAACAATCTCTGAGTACATCTACCATGACTTTGATCCGCAAATACGTTATACCACTTCAGAACTCTACTCCATGTTCAGATCTACTCTCTAATGTTTACCATCACCATTTTGTGTGAACATACTACGATACCTTAACCTGTGAAATCTCATCTGCTGTAGAAGCTCAACCTTCTTTGTCTACACTCACATCTGCTCAACCTATGCTCAACCATCTAACCTCCTGATGAAAGATATACTCCTTTATTTAAACAGATTTGTCCATCATATCCACTACTAAAATCGTCAATGAATTCACACTCTAACCACTTATTCGAACTGCATATTAATTCAACGGAATTTTCCAATCCACACCATGGGAAATTAGCATAGTTTCAACCTCTCGAAAACACTTGATGCGTGAGGAATGCAGGTAAAACATAATCTGCAAAGGGTAATGTTGTTATTTCCTTCACTAAGTGTGTTAATGGCAGGGGTAACGCATGTATAGTGAAGGTAACCTGCTTTTACATGCTCCCCATAGATTGGTATCCTACTTACCCTATTTCAGCCCCAAAAGTGAGCCAAATTAGCTCCAAAACTTCGAGAATATGACTCTCTATGCCTGTAACCATCTCCGAAGTCTATATAAAGTTTACACCATCAAATCAAGCTCATATGAAGGTTCTAAGACATCCTGTCAATGCCTCCAACCCTGCCTAACTTATCAAAATGTTAAATACTCCAAACTATTTGAAATCATGCCAACAAGATTTTTCTCTCCCTTAGACACCTACAACACCTTTGCATAACATTGTAGCACCTCAACATCATCATCATGAGGCCAAACATCCCTACAACAAGTCTAAACATAAACATGAACATGAAGACTTAGTTTTCCATACTCATCAACATGGATCATCACAAGGTTGTTATCAATGCAACATGAGGCTAACATAAGGTTGACATCAATTCCAACACAACCAGCTGCAACCAATCAAACATATGTGTGACGAAACATCTGCAACACATGCTATCATGCTATAAGGTTGACATCAATGCCAACACAAGATAACTGCAATTATGAACACAATGCCAACACCAACTAGCTACAACCATGAAATCCATAATTCCAACAATACTCCCCTTTGACATTGATGGAAACCACACACAATCTCCAAATCATATCCTCTATCACTCCCCCTTTGACATCAATGGAAAAGGGTCAACTCCATTTGATAAGGAAGCAAAAACTAAAGCACAAACACTGGAGCATCTGATCTCTACATGGTTGAAGTAATCATGGATATCAAACAGCAACCATACTATTAACATAAAAAAACAATCAACATATTAAGGAAATGATCAACTAGTCTCCTCCAAGAAACATGTCCAACCAAACAACCTCCAGAAACAATAACCATATGTACATGAGAAAACCATACAAGCATCATCAATGAACAACATCACATAATATGAAACAATATGTGCATGAGACACACCATGAAGACCTCCAAGTGGATCATAATTCCAACAATGTATGGCTGAAGTAAACAATATCAAATAAGATGCTCCCCTTGAACACATGCCATCTCCAAGATCAACTCCAAGCTATAATGAACTGAATCCACTGCAAACAATGCTTCCTTGCCACAAATAGGAGCATCATATGGACCAATACACATATGAACATGACTAAATGACATATACCATTATACATACATGGTTGTATAAGTGACATAAGACCTCATACATGATGATAACATGACCTCATGACTCTCTTCCACTCTATTGATGACACAATGATTAGGACAATACAAGTACATAGCTCAATGAGAATTTTACATGAATATATCAATTGAAATACATT
>APFE030644155.1:38354-65706 GCA_000404065.3 Pinus taeda | reverse complement strand
TAAAGGAGGTTGCCCCCTCAAAGAGGCTGAATTCTAAGGCGTTGATCTATCTTTTCTATCTTTTCCTGAGCTGGTTTCATGACAGACTTTAAGCTTTTGTGGTCATTTTTTGGAAAAGTATGATCCAAATTATCCATATTGCTATGTTCATTATGTCGACATTTTGAACCCCAAAGGCGATCCATCATCACGACAGAAAATGAATGATAGATTGAGAGAAGAATCTACCAACCAAAAAAATTACCTAATGTATGAAAAATTCTCTACACCATTTCAGAAATTGAAGGTTGGCAGCTTTTCTTCCAATCTTTATCCTTGAAATTTTGAGAGAACAGATCTCATTCCATGTGTCCCCTCTGTACAGGGAAGTTATGTTAGACTTTAAGCTTCTGTGGTCATTTTTTAGAAAAGTATGATCCGGATTATCCACATTACTATGTTCATTATGTTGACATTTTGAACCCCAAAGGGGATCCATCATCAGGACATAAAATGAATGATAGATTGAGAGAAGAATCTACCGACCAGAACAAATTACCAAATGTATGATAAATTCTCTACACTGTTTCAGAAATTATAGTTTAGAAGCTCTTCCTTCAATATTTATCCTAGAAATTTTGAGATAACATATATCTTTCCATGTATCCCCTCCATACAGGGAAGTTATGTTATACTTTAAGCTTCTATGGTCATTTTATGGAAAAATATGATCCCGATTATCCACAGTACTATGTTCATTATGTCGACGTTTCGAACCCCAAAGGGGATCCATCATGAGGACAGAAAATGAATGATATATTGAGAGAAAAATCTATCGACTAGAACAGATTACCTAATGTATGACAAATTCTCTACACTGTTTCAGAAATTGTAGGTCAGCAACTCTTCTTTCAATCTTTATCCTTGAAATTTTGAGAGAACATATCTCATTCCATGTATCCCATCCATACAGGGAAGTTATGTTAGACTTTAAGTTTCTGTGGTCATTTTTTGGAAAAGTATGATCCAGATTATCCATGGTACTATGTTCATTATGTCGACGTTTTGAACCCCAAAGGGGATCCATCATCAAGACAGAAAATGAATGATAGACTGAGAGAAGAATCTATTGACCAGAACAGATTGGAGGTTGGTAACTCTTCTTTCAATCTTTATCCTTGAAATTTTGAGAGAACAAATCTCATTCCATGTATCCCCTCCGTATAGGGAAGTTATGTTATACTTTAAGCTTCTGTGGTCATTTTTTGGAAAAGTATGATCCAGATTATCCACTGTACTATGTTCATTACGTCGACGTTTTGTACCCCAAAGGAGATCCATCATCAAGACAGAAAATTGATGATATATTGAAAAAACAAATGTATTTCCATTAAAGTGCAATCTTAAATGATGGGTTTCTATATATATATATAAATTTAATCTCTACGAGTTTAAAATTTTATGAAATATTTGAAGTTTTCATGCTTATGCTCTTTTATAATCTCCTTTGTATGTAAATTGTGTTTACAAACTTATAAATGATTTCTAATATTATTAAATATTGTAATGGAGTAAGTTAAACTTGTAGCAAATGAGCACTCTTCCTTATCACAAATCCGGTAAGGAAAGTGACATAAAATATAGAAACTAGTAGAGCTCTACCATGATTTAGGGCTTGATCATGGTAAAACAACTCCCTCCCAAGTTTTTCCTAATTGTGAAATGACTCAAATCACTAAAAATTCAATTAGATCTAATGGAAATTATAACTTTTTGTATGAGGGGATTCCAATATTTGGAGGGAAATTTGCCACAAAGTTTGACAACTCCTTTTACAGTGACATCTGCCCTAAGAACATTGTATGAGGCCATATCATGGTTTACATATTGAGACAAACATAGTAACATGTCTTGAGAAAAATCATATTGTTGTTCAAATTATATGGAAATATCTCTACAATACCTTTGAATAATATCTCAATCAACCAAGTATATGATGAAGATATTCCTTTAAGTTGCATTTATCTTTAATATGCTAGACCACACATGGTTGGTTAAGTCTACTACTGAATCATGAGTGACCATTACCACTCTAATAGCATGTAGGAAATTTAGGGTGGACATTATTTTTTTTCCAAGGTGGTAAAACCTATCATAGCTTAGTCATTAGTGAAAATAGGTTAATTGATATCTATTATTCAACGAAAATTACTCAACATGAAATAACTTATTAGTGATTTAAAAAGGGATAAAGTTTCACTCGTCCTAAATACCTTTGAATTTTAGGTTATTAACTTATTTTCTCATGTAAAAAAAATTTAAATTCTTAATCTAATTTAAACTAATTTTAAATTCTATTCCACACATTCAGATAATAATAAAATTAAGAAAATAAAGTAGCTCGACAAAACATGTAAATGTGTTATGTAAAATATATTCCCTTACAAATAGGCTTAGTGATGGGCCCCATTTATAGGTAAATAATAAGGCCCATTTGGCCTTTCTTCAACCTATATTTACCTCTTTCCTCGCATTTAATGGCATCTTTTTTAATATTATGTGGTTATTACGAGGCTAGAGGATGATTATCATATCTCATGACCTAATGTGATTAATGTGCATGGAAAGAGTGCATTAGAATGGATTTACTATATAGAGATACATTGGAAGGCAATTGGAGAATATGTACGAGGATTGTCTCCTACATTTACTCACCCAAATATCGACCTACTCCCTACATTTACTCAATTCCTATTCGAAGATCCACTGGCAGTTGATGAACTCGAGGACTACAAGGAGCAGAATCCACATTTTTAGGACTTTTGGAGGGAGGCAACTCTCTTCCAAGGAGGTTGATCCTAAGTCACTTTTGTATAAATAAGTAAGCCTAAGGGCTCAATAGGATTCAAATTGTTGTAGGAGGATAGAGATTATTAGGAGCTAATTAAGAACTTGTTATTTCCATTTCAGATGTACATGAGCACTATTTTGTATTAAAGAAAACCTTGTTGTTGATCCACAACTGAGTTTTTTACAGAGGGATGAGTCCCCCTAGGTTAGCACCCAACCTAAAGGCTCTAGCCTCTCTTATTTGTATCTTTATTTCAAGCATTTTCTTTCCTAGAAATATTTCCCTTCTTTGTCTACCAGGCTTGTTTATGAAAATTGCTTTTCTAAGAATTCCAATCACTTCTTTTGTGGGACGCATGGTTGGGGATATAGTATTGGCATGAAAAAATATATATATTTGCTTTCTTTTGCAGTTGTTAGGTCTTTGATTTTCCTACTTTTACATACTCTGCTTTTCACACATGTAGTGATTGATCTAGAAGGCCTCTTTGAGCACGAAAAGAAAAATATCTTATGGATGTAGGTCTTGTGCATGATACAAGTTGGATTTTGTTTTAATGTAATAGATATATTTCAAATAAAATTCAACTCATCATTTCTTGTTCATTTCCATTTTCATGCAATTTAGTTATTAGTTTGGCACTCTTTCCAAGTTGCAAAAGAATCATTTGTCTAGTGTGCAGGTACTACTATTATTTTGTAGGGATGGAATTGTCATTCAAATTCCCATACCCATCATCAACCCCTTTATTCTCACCTCACAAATCTCCTGAAAACACTTTCCATCGAGAAAACATTTCTGGGTTATTGAAGCCCACTGTTTGCATTGGATTTTGTGCAAGATAGGCCGCAAAAGGGTACTAGGCTTGGAAAAGGTATCATACAACCTTCATTAATCCTCCTACATTTACCTACCTTCATATCGCCTTTGCCACCCTAATAATTATTATGGATCCAATCTTGTAGCAAAATAGGGAAATATTGTAGCATCATGTAGCAATCTTGTAGCATCTTGTAACACTGTGTAACATTGGCCAAAATTGCTCCTAAAGCTTGAGCTTTTCCTCCTAGAGTTGAGTAATTCCCCTGAGGCTATGAAACCATGATTTAGGGAGACGAAAGACCACTTAGGACTTGCATTTTAAACACTGCAATACATTTCTGCAATTAGGGTTAGTGGACAAATTTATGAATTTGGCAATACAAGGACAATTTTCTTGATTATCTCATAAGATATCTAATGAATTATGTCACTAAGTATACTTTGAACACAATGATTAAAGGTTGATTACATGATCGTTTCCTTGTGCAAAATAGATTAGGATTGATTTCTTTGATTTATACTTCTTAATCTAGGGTTTCAATTTCAAGCATTGTTATCCCATTGCATAGAGTAGGTTTCCTTTATACGCAACATTTACATTATGCAAATAGATTAATGTTTACTTTTTTGTAGATAGTGTAGCCTTTACATTTGTGCAAATAGGGTTATCATTTACATTTGAGCAAGTAACATTTCCATTTGTTTTCAAATAGAGTAATATTTCCATTTCTGCAAATAGAATAAAACTTTCCTTTCATGATTTTGTTTTCCTTGCCAATCTAGGATCAGTTGATAGAGTGGTATTTGTATGCCTTGGTCTAGCCTATTGCTTGAAAATTACATGAGTAGAGCTTAACCTACTTTGCATATAGCACTGTCACCTCTTAAGTTTGTACGGACCCCGGGTTGATAATTAAAGCTAGTAGCCTTGGGAGTTGCAACTCTCTTGTTGCAATACCGAGGCTCAACTATTTTTGGTGCCATTACTGAGGAGGTTTCCAAGTAGGTGTTGTTTTTTCTTAGAATTTTATTTCTTTTTCATCTTTTCTTTGTTTTTCATCAACATAGTTTGATTTTAAAAATTCAAAAAAGGGAGAAAAACACAAAAAGAACAAATTCTTTCATGTCTCGTAGGAGTAGGGATAATCAAACGAAACTCCTATGAAAACCCCCCACCCTTTCTATTAGTCAACCATCACTCTTATTTGGTTACTATGAACCTCTTACTCTGAAAACAGAAGAGTTGGAGAATCCCTTAGGTGAGAAGTTATAAATATTTGAGGAACCCATAGGGGAGGAAGAACTTACACCACTTACCCAAAACATGGCTAAAAATAGGCAGACCAAGCTTTTTATTATCTGAGAAACCAATTGGGAGGCCAGGATGAAGAATATAAGCCCCACTAATCTCCTACATTTCCATGACCTAACCTTCAAAGACACTGAGACATTCATGTTTGAGTTTGTTGTAGTTTTTAGAACCTATTATTATACTTATGACGAACAGAAGCTAAAGTTGTTTCCTTCCACCCTCAAGGATGCAACCTTGCAATCGTTTGTGAGCCTACCTAGAGGGAGCATCACTACCTCGGCACAAATGCAACGAGCCTTTAATGAGAAACACATGGATTATTGTAGGCCCAAGGAGATAAAAGAGGATATCTTTATGATGACCCTAAGGCTAGATGAGTCCTTAGAATATTACGAGGAAAGGTTCCAACTCAACTATAGAAGGGATAACTGTACCCATGACCCTGAATCGTTGAAGCTTGTAATCCTCTAAGGGATTAGGGAGGATGTAATGGAGACCCTTAATGTGTTGTCTGGTGGAGATATTTACCAGCTGGCCTATGAATGCAACAATACATTATTCAATAATCATTATAGTGATGCAAGGAAGAGGGGTAGGTCCACTTAAGGCCTGGTAAACTCTTCTCCCTCAACTTCAACATTCAAGCATGAGATAGGGAGTATGCTAGAAGAATTTAAGAATGAGGTGTTTCACACTTGTTCCTTACGAATGGCTACTATGAGGATTAAAAGTAAGTAAGAGGATGTAGAAAGGGAACTAGCAATATTTTTTCGTAGATGCACCAAGTGGCACCCCAGAAATAAGTGTCCATTGAATTTCATAGAGGCCTACTTTGTTTGTGAGTAGAACCATGTAATAGAAAAATTTCCCTCTATTCCAGGTGTGAAGGTTGTATACCAAGGGGTAGAGAATGGCTTAGAGTAGCTCTGCTTCATCAACCAAAGGAGGCCACAGGGCCCTCGCCCATACCAGTGAGGCATGCATGATGGACATTATCCTTCTTTGAATCCAAACTAGAATGCACCCTTCTAGCTTTGGTATCCTCCATTTCAATCATCTTGGTCCATGCCCTATTATTGGTCCTACTCACCCTAGTATCTTCTTCATCATGTCAATCCACCTTTCCACCCATACCAACCTTAGCCTCCTCAATGGAACAACCTTTCACAAGGATGGAGGCCTCAAGTAGCCCAACCTCCTGCCTTGTTTCCTCCTCCTCCATCTCAACCACAACTACCCCACATTAACCCACCTAAGCAACCTCAGATGTCTACCAAACCCAATTTTAACTCGAACAATAAGCAATCACAATGGGTCAACAATGGGGAAACATCCTATCTTCCTTATGTTGTGGAAATCCAGAAGATCAACCTTGTGTCTAGAAAGGTACTTCAGAAGCTCACCCACCTATAAAACTATGGTGAATGAGAGAAGGCTTAACATTTTTGCATTTCATATGGTAAATAGAGGACATTTTAGCCAAACCTATGTAGAAAGAAAGGAAATTCAAATTATAGCCCAAAAATACCGTTATAATCCTCATCTGATAAAGGAAGACCATACTATAATGCCCCTCGTAAGTTATATAATGGCACAAAAACAAAACTATGTTTTGCCCCTTTCGTTTAAGGTAGGTAATGGGCATACCTTTTACGTTATAAGTGTTCTGGTTCTTTTCCTACAACCTGCTTCAGAGAATATCATGAACTATTCATTTCTTCGACCATTTATCCCCATCAAGAGGTAAGTCAGTTGCTTCTGCTATAAAATTGACATCTACAACAATTTCTATATTTCTCACTTTGGCCTTCTTGCCATTGAATAAAGAGGCAAAAGCTTCAGCCACACCTTGACTAAACCCCTAAAAAGTTGCAGAAACTTGAACCAACAAACATTATGAAAACTCTCAGCACATTCTTCATATGGTTCAAGAATTCAGTAACAATGGCCATGGTTCAAAGAACTCGAGCCATTGCTAAACTCTCAAAAGTTTTATAGTCAGGATAAAAAGTTAAAACCAGGGGATGGTCATGTAATGGAGATAAACACTTAAAACCCTAACTCTCAACATTAACATAATGAAATTAGGAGAATAGAATGATACAATCAGAGGTCAATTCGATCCCAAAACCCTAACAATCATTTTTGGAGGTGGATATTCAAGGTCATGGATTCACCTATTGATCATCATAGGGGGATTATGCATCTTGATGCCTCTAGTCTCCACGAATTGGAAAAGGTAGATATTGGAAAACAAAATTTTGTATCTACCCAAGGGGCACCTCCTTGACTCTCCTTGAAATTGTCACCCATGGACCAAGTCAAGTCGTGGGTTTCTAATGCTGAACAACTCACCTCCACCTGTTGACAAGTGTCTTGTACCCCGTCTATGTATTAACTGTCCTTGTCACAAAGCTCCACTAGCTCATGAGACCACTCACTTTGTATGTCCTCGGGTCATTCTTGACAACATTATGGTTCTAGGTGTTCCTTGGTGTTAATTTTTCTTAGGTTTATGTTGTTCTTTGCTTTAGATAATTCCATTTCATTATTTACACATTGAATTCACCCCACAAGATCATAGGATTATTCAACAACAAATGAAATTATATGGAAAGAACAATATCATCATCAATGCAGTAGAACATAAAATAACAAGAGAAGAAAAGTGTTCACATATAGAGACACCAGGATTGGTCATAGACCAGGGAAAAACCCTAAAAGGGGGAAAACAATTTCAAATTATTCTTCTTATTATATTGTCATTGAATGTTTTAGCAAAGAGAGAGTACAATAATACAATTCTTTATCCACAAGGCTATCTAGAAAATATTAACCAAACAATATCTTTGTTAGGTCCCTATAATACTAGTGTATCCCCCTTATTGTTATTGTTTTGCCCATGTAGCCCCCATATTGTTATTGTTGTGCCCCATAGAAACCCACCATTGTTATTGTTGTGCCCTTACATTATTATTGTTATGTAGGCTCTGATTATATTGTGAACCCTTAGACTCCTATATATACAAAGGAGGCCTTTCCATTTGTATCATCCAAGAATTATTCATTTATGCAATGTAAAGGAGGCTCCCCCCTTGAAGAAGATCCTTTTTAATTCATTGATCTATCTATTTGTCAGATGGTTGCATAACAATCCCAAAGATTAACCCAACAATAATGTTGATAAATATCATGATTCATAAGCCTATGGTCAACTGTCATGATCTGTGGTCAACTATAAACATAAATTCCTGGTTTCTAGCCACGTGGAGAGAGTGTATGTGTGTGCGATTGAAACCCTCCAACCACAGGCATTGATTTGTGTGCATGCAGCTGTAGCCAAATATTCCCTATGGAAACCCTGTGACTGAGAACCAAAAAACCTAATCACACATGTGAGCTTCAAACCCTGCAATTTTGGACCTGTGTAAACCAACCTCAGATTTGTGCGAGCCAAAACAAAGAAAGAAGAATCATTGGTGATCTCCAAATCAGGGTAACTTGACTTGTATTTATAGCCATTCAAGGGTGTCCAATTTCACTTTTGGGTTGAGTTTTCCTTTTGTACACATGCAGTTTTCTATATTAAAAGTATATTTTCTCTTAACCAAATTAAATTCTTCCAAGGGCTAGTATGGGTATTCCTTATTAAGGAAGATTGTACAAAGGAGGGAATTTGTCCCTAAGCTACCAAAATTAACACTCCCTCTCATCTAGGGAGAAACTACCGATGACAACATATGTACCATCATAAGTATCTCAACAACAAATATCGTCACTACTCATCTTGTTTTATCTCTACTTATTTATGATCATCTATGCTTATCTTCTACTTTTCTAATGTCGTCTACTTAATGCTTGAATGTTTTATTATGTCATTTATTAGTGTTTGAGTGTTTGGTGTTTATTATGTCGTATATATATTGTTTCAATGTATGATAATCTATGCTCATATCCTGAACATTCTCAAATCTAAAAGAAGAAATTTTTTACATTGAAGGGGAGTCCAAGATACCACCCTCTAATCTTCGGGGAGCCATTACTACCACATAGAATCATCTGCGAGTGGGGAGCCCAATTCCACTACTTGGGAAACATCAGGGATCCCTACTCAACCTAAAACCACATCGAGGAGCTTATCTCAACCTGGAACCCAATGATAATGATGAAGATCCTATGGAATACTCTCACCTCATGTCTATGACAGTGGGGAAGGTCCTATGGGACACTCTCATCCCAAGTCATCTCATAGGGGAGAATACTTCTTCCACCCTATGTTGAGTAATAGGTGATATACAATATCTCATCCACCCTATTTCCTATTGATATTATGAACAATGACCCTCAAGATTCATGTGGTTGAACACCTGTATCATAATCAAGCTTGGGTGAGATACCTGAATTACCAAAGGTAAGGATCACACACCCCCAATATTTCTCAACTTGTTGGCCAAATAGGGAGCTACAATCCCAACAATCCCAACTTGTGGCTATGATGCCAACTGGGCTATACTCTACTATACCAAGATAGGGGAGTCACATCTTCAACCTATGGGTGCCAGATAAAGGGGATACCCTATTTTCCAAAGATCCCTCAACCCCAGAATCTCTTTGTCTCAATTCATTACCCTGGGAGCTCAGATAGGGGTAAGAGCTAGCTCAATGTCCTCGATCATCCTTTCTCTTTATAGATTATAAATATATCAACGTGCTCATATCTAATACTTACTCAAACAATTCATTGAAAATTTAAATCATAATGCTTCATACATTACTCAGAGAAACAGTCCTTTTTTTTCCTGTTCATGCATGACATCAAATCAATTATTATGTTAGAAAAAATATATGACTTAAAAGGATACCTTATTATTCCTTTCTCCCTCTCACGAAGGTAGCAACCTCAAGCCTAAGTTTTTTACATATAACAATATTGTCTCAATGTATGAAGATATCTCAGTCTCAACAATATACGATATTTTCTACCAATCAGATCCCGCTCTTTATTATTACAATGTATCATTGTCATATCCAGAACCTGCTCAAACAACTCTCCAAAGAGCTTCCTCCACTAGCCTATCCCACAACTAGCCATTCTAGCAACAATTTACTCATCGTGATTAAAGTTACAAACTTCTACCTCATCCAAAATATCATGGTAGATCCCAAGCTAAAATAGTAAATGTGATCTCCCTATCAATAATGATTTCTAGACCAGTCAACATTATTGTACCTATGTAGTCATACATCTTTGCAAGTATATCTTAGACCAAGATTGATAATCCCATGCAAATATCTCAAAATATGCTTGGAATCAACCCAATGTGTATGAAGTGGCTAAATCATGAATTGACACTAGTTGTTCTTTGCAAAACATATATCTAGATGAGTGTTCACACAGAACAAAAATGCCTCAATAATTTTCAAAGGTTGAGTCAGGTTTAGAAATATCTCTGTATAAATTTTTGAAATTCAATTCCATCAGGGTTCCTAAGGATTTTCATTTCCAATTTCCAAAAATTCTCTCCAATAGCTTCGTGATATATTTTCCTTTTCCAAACTTCTAATCCCAAAATATAACTTTGTTGGGCACTGGATAAACCAACTCTCCCTCTATGTTTCGCGACATGGACTAACCGCCTCTCATGGATCCTTATCTCTGGTGATGCAATCATTGACTAACACTTGTAGGTTTTGGTCTAATGGAAATCGTGATTCCCAACAAGTGGTATTAGAGTGTAGGTCACAAGTTTGATACACACTCAACTGGTATTGGGGGGGATATTGTTGGACATTGGATAAACCAATGCTCCTCGTGTGTTTTGTGACATGGACTAATAGCCTCTCATGGATCCTTATCTCTGGCAATGTGATCGTTGACTAACACTAATCATGATTCCCAACAAATTCATCATGCGAAGATTCTTCATCTCGAACTTTAGAGGCCAACTCCCTCTTACTTTGATCATCAAAGGCTTGTTACTTGTTAGGAATAGATCACCAACATATAAAACCAAAACCAAATGCATACCTTGGACCACTTTGAAGTAGATGTTTGAATTGGTACATATTCCATGCTTTACCACATAACTATCAATCCAGATATGCCAGGCTGGAGAAGCTTGCTTCAAATAATACAATTCTTTCTGTAAACATAATATTGACCAACCCTTCAAGAAAATCAATATTGTGCAATCAAACAAACTAAGTATATTTATCAAGCCTTAAATTCCAAACCAAAAATATTATCAAAGCTATAAATGTTTCTCCCAATATCACTGACAAACTCTTCGGACCAGGTGCTAGGAAGAGCTCACACCCAAAAACCAGGTTATGACATTATCTATTTGTCCTGTTAGAAATTGTCATAAAGAAATATCAAACTTCATCATACCATCTGCATAATCAGGATATGAATTATTTATAACATTATACATCAAAGATAAGTCATATAAGTTTCATCCATTCATTGTGAGAATTCTGCAATAAAAATCACTACATACTGAATGACAATTGCTTACACTTCAATCAATGTGCCAATGCAAATGATGCCAGTACATAATCAATAATAAATACCGAATTTAATCATTGAGAGTCACTATGCCTATATTGCCATGCCTCATCAAGACAAATCACCATTGTGAAGTACCAAATCTGATTGAAACCATAACTTTCTATCACTATGATTTCAATGAATCCATAAGCCAAAACATATCTATGAATTGTCAAGCATCATGTCAAAAATTCAATACAACTCATCTATATTAAGTCAAGCCAATAAGCCAAATCTTGTCAAACCCTTGCCACTTTTACCAAATATTGTCATATACTAGCTCTAACATACTAATATGCATATTCAAGTCCCCTTAAAACACAAGATTAGTGAAGACCTTCACATTCTCTATAATAACTCAAACATTATTTAGATCTCATTGTTTGTCAAACTTCTTTGCTCATAGAACTCTCTATCATTTGCTCCATGTCTGTAGGTCTGTCATACTCTTAGTGTGCTCCTGGTTTCATGCAAAAGGTTTTCATTTTTTTGTATCTTACAGGTTTAGCTGCACCCATAAGCCTTTTTCTTTTTGGTTGGGAGGCCTATAACTGCAGACTTAAGCCTTTATCCGAGAAAATGGGGATTAGACTAGGAGAAAC
Organism: Pinus taeda; assembly: GCA_000404065.3. Lineage (NCBI taxonomy): Eukaryota > Viridiplantae > Streptophyta > Pinopsida > Pinales > Pinaceae > Pinus > Pinus taeda. The sequence continues at coordinate 53,590 of APFE030644155.1, read as the reverse complement.
CTCTCTTGCTCAGTTTAGAACTTGCCAAAGCCTTTTCCACAATGTCAGACGTTTATTCATGACCATAATCATTCCTTCAATAGTCAAGTGTCTTAAATTCAAATAATAATAGGTGTTAAAATATCATGAAGAATTTCTCCCTCTCAATGGGAAGCCAGTACAACCATCATCATTTAAAGCATCAACATATCTATCATAATAATGTCATGCATAAGCAACATGTTTAGGTTATGGAGTCAAACTATATCATAGTCATAATAAGTTGTCATGATTTGCATTATTGTCATATATGAACATTTCATCAAAGATTAGTGTCAGAAAAGTGTATCTTCATACTTCAAGGATCATAATCACACATCAATTATCACATCAAGGTATATATTTTTTAAGGATTTAATATTTTTCCTATATATAGTATTGTAGGTGACTATTATGATTTGAAAATTCATATGTATAGAATATAGAAGAATATTTAATAAAAAACATGCAATTTAGTATTGAAATTGGTAATGTTTTGGAGAATATCATCCATTTAATCATACATATGTAAAAAAAGGTGATTTTTTTTAACCAAATTGGCAAATATGTTTTTAGGAAATGTCCAAAAAATAGCCCATTTATGAAATTTCACCCCTAAATGTTTCCCTAACATTGAGTCATGGCATCCATTTTTGTCACATTGCCAAATTTACTAAGCTTATAAAAACCTAACCAAGGTCAACTATAAGATCTAGAGTATGAATCTTATTGTCACATTTTTATCATCAAGGTTACCATGCATATCACAAGCATTAACAATAGTACGAAGTTACCATATATCAAAATCAATATTTCTAACGAGCTTTATAAAACAAAATCCATCATGTTTGATAATAATGTAAGATACTTACAAAAAATCAAGAGCACCAATATGTACCAAAAATAAAACTTACTTTTATATGCATGCATGTGTATTTTATCAAGGTGATATACTCAACAAACCTTAGGGCTTAACTTTCCTTCCAATCTTGCAGCTAAATCATAACATTGAAACAATGCACTATACATACCTCACAATATTCATATATCTTTGCAACTTTTAGCACTTATTTGTTATTGACAGCTGAAGCATTTTCATTTTGTAATTTTTGGATGTTACTTTGAAAAATTCCAAAGGCTTTCCTCATGTACCTCTTTCCTTTTCTAGCACTAGCTATTTTCTTCTTCCACCTTACATGATCCTCAAGAAGTATCTGCTTATCACATCTCATTTGGAGGTTAGAAGTATTCACATACTCTAATATACAAGAAACAATAATCAAATCACTAAACCTACACAATAATATATTCACAAAGAAGTAACTTAAATCTAAAATGGTACTTATATTTATCGAGAGGTGATAATATCCGTCTTGAACCAGCCTTCAAGAGTTAGTACTATCCATTATCCATGTAACAATGTTACCTTCAATATTTCCATTGACTTCATCAACAACTAGGCCTAATTGAGACTAGCCCATCTAGGGTTATATTGTATCTATCACAAGTGCTAGGGAAACTCCTTTACTAATCATGCTAGGATTTCAAGACTACATAACTAAACCCAATTTCATACTTCAGGGTTTCTTCCAAACCCTAGTCTCATGAGATCCATCAAACCATATTGCCTAGGGTTTCCTTCAAACCCTGGCATTCTTTTAGGTCTCCTCCATCTTCTCTTGCTTCCATCAATGGTGTCTTGATAGGGGTGATATTCAATGACTTTTCTTTAGCCCACCTCTGATACCATGTTAATTTTTCTTAGGGCTATATTGTTCTTTGCTTTAGATAATTTCATTTAATTATTTACACATTGAATTCATCCCACAACATCATAACATTATTCAACAAGATATGAAATTATATATACATAACAATATCATCATCAATGCAGCAGAGCATAAAGGAATAATAGAAGAAAATAATTCACATATATAGACACCAAGATTGGTTGGAGACTAGGGAAAAACCCCACAAGGGTGAAAATCCCTTTCAAATTCTTCTTCTTATTATATTTTCATTGAATGTTTTACCAAAGAAAGAGTACAATAATCAAATTCTTTATCCACAAGACTATCCAGCAAATATCAACCAAACAATATCTCAAGTATGAACCCAACAATGATACTGTTCAATATCATGATTCAGAAGCCTGTGGTCGAGTGCCATGATCTACGGCCATCTGTAAAAATAAAATCATAGTTTCCAGCTGCACAAAGAGAGTGTACATGTGTGTGGTTGAAACCCTCCAACCACAGGCATAGGCTTGCGCGTGTTTGGTTGTAGCTGAAAATTCCTTGTTGCAACCCTACGATTAAGGACTAAAAACCCTAATCACATGTGTGAGCTTTGGACCCTACATTTTCGGACCTATGCGAACCAAGTTTCAAAAACCAACCTTAGATTTGTGTGAGATAAAACAAAGAAAGAAGAATGACTTATGATCTCCAATTGAGGGTCACTTGACTTGTATTTATAGCCATCTAAGGGTGTTCAATTTCTGTTTTGGGTTGAACGGTCCATTTGTGCACATGTAGGTTTCTATATTAGAAATATATTGCTCCTTAACCAAAATAAATTATTCCAAGGGCTAGTAGGGATCCTCCTTGATGAGGAATATTGTATAAAGGAGGGAATTTGTCCTTGACCTACCAAAATTAACACTTGACATCATCAACCTTTAGGAATTGAGAAGTTCAATTTTCTATGGCATGGATCCATTATGTTGTTCCATATGGTACCTCCACTCCTCCATGCATTCATGTATGGAAATCCTTTGCTTGTGCCCAGTAGTGGGCCCACTTTGATGTGACCTATTAGCCTGAGTTATATTTGTGCATATTGTACATAGGAGTGTGATTTTTGTGTCCTTTTTGGTTTGGTGTGTGACTATTTTATAGTACATCATATATGCCAAAAATCCAAAACAATTATAAAACCAAAAATATATGGTCATTTTTTTACATACTCCATGTTTTATTTCTTTCATTATGTGATTTAGTCATGGGTCTAGTCTTTCTGGATGGCTTTTACAGGATAGGGTGGTGTTTCTATTTTGACATATGTTGGACCTTAGGTTCATTTCTCTTGAACTTGGCATGTAGGGGTAGGTTACATATTGTCATCTCCATTGCATGATTGACCATCGGTGCCATCAATGTGCCTTAGGTTTGAACCTGTCAAGTTGAGACATTAGCCTTTGTTTTATGCACATCATAACGTGGCGATAAAGGATACCTATACATGGATGCCCTAGTTTAGCACTTTCTTGTCATATTGGTGTCCATGAAATGTCTCACTTATTTTCTTCTTGGAATCCCTCCTTTTGACCCACCATGAATTAGAATCCAAGCCTCATTCTGCTCTTCTTCGTCACTTTCTAGCTTTACCCCATGAGGATTCCAAACTTTATCCATTGTGTTTGTCACATTTTATTAGCCTATTTTTACATTATAAGCCTTTTATTTTCTTTTGATATCGTTGTCACCATTTTCTTGGCTTATCATCTGCTTTCATTTGGTGTCTTACCCTTTTCATGGAGGAACCTCTACGATAAGTTGTCTTATCTGCTAGCTTCTCTGCCTTCTTATGCTTTGAGTTGTTCCATCATACCAGAACTAGCTGCTACCTTTATACCACTTGTTCCTCGAGGATAAGCTTCCTTAGTGTCCTTATGCTTGTTAAACTCTTAATGGAAATGAGCTCATTTTTGCCTTTTTTTCATCCCCGTTAATCAACGAAAACGTCAAGTTCATTTTGGTCCTATTTTCCTGACTTGTTAAACTTATGAAAATCTCAAGCTTCTTTTGTTATATTTTCATGCTCATATTATATGAAAATGTTGAGTTATTTCCATCCTTTCCTACTCATTAATTAAATTGAAATTTGGCGTGTGATCCCTCTTCCATTCTCCAAGATCGTTAAACCGTGAGAAGGGTATGAATATATTTTAATCTCCTTTTCAACCTCATTTAACTTTATGAAAAAGGAACCTATTGAGCATACTTATCTTCTATTTCATTATCACTAAACCATGAAGGAGATTAAAAAGAGAAAATGGGAAGGGAACATTCATATTTGTTAATCATCAAAATGGAAGCGTCAATCACTTCACCCTTGAACATGGCACCCGTTTGTGTCATTATCTTACAATTTGGTTTTATCTTTCCAAGAGTCTACTCCAATGGTTGGTTACTCTTCCAGGCACGTGTTCTTCGATGCCTCCTATGGTGTTTCACAATATCATATGGTTCTCATTAGTCATTCTTCCATAAGTCACTCTTGTGTTTTTCCATTATGTATTAAAGGGAAGTCTCAGCCTGTGTCGACCATCTACAATCCTCATTAAATTTTTTTTAACCATCCCAATGTCAATTGTACTTCATGACCTTGTGGCTTCATCCATTCACATAATCTCTTGGTCTATTTTGTGCCAATTGTTGGGGGATACATCAAGGCCCTCTTTCGACGCATCTTCTCTTGTTGACTTCAACTAATTATCTAGGAGCTTGATCTAGGAACTAGTAGTACCTTGGATCTTGCATAACTCAATGATAGGCTTCCTCGCAATTGATAGTTGGTTTTCCTCATTGTATCTTAATCAGTCAAATCCACATGTGTTAAATGCCAGCTCCTCTATTGACATTTAGTGCACTGTACTAGGTACCTTGGGGTCCATTTACATCATTGGTGGGTCACATCGCATATGTTAATGCTACACCTCATTGACCAATAATCAGACAATTTCTACCATGCTCGAAATCAATACATCTATTCACATGTACTAGATCCATACCACAAGGGTTATGTCAAAGACCTTGGGTTAGGGATATATGACACCCTTCCCAGGCTGCATTGGAGTTATGTATTATTCACGTACGTAGAGGACTACTTTGGGGAACCTTTTGTCTTATCTCTCCATAGTCTTACTTATGTATGTTGTCACATAGATCCACAATATATTTGTTGGTGGTTATAATCCTTTTGAATGGTCCCATGGATCCACTATGTATTGTTCATGGCCATGTCTTAGAATTTCATATCATGGATCTATAGTGTATGTTTGGCATCCATGTTTGTTATATCTTTATGATCAAGCATGGGTATTCCCTCCTTGAGGATGTTATCAATAGAGTTTAGACTTAAGAACTTGAGTTGCTCTGATCCAACTTCATAGTATTTTCTCCTTCCTCCTATTTTGAGATTTGAGTTTTGTTGTAATCCATTTTGACCATAATTTTCTCTTCTAACCTCATGCATTAAAAGGAATCTATTATAACCCTTTTTCCCATTCCATTATAGTGAGAGAAACCCAAGTTCAACTTTACCTCAATAGCTTGCTGGAATGCATCCCCTTTCATATTTTCTTTTACTTATGTGATATTTATTCCATGTTAAAATGGTGGAATTACATGATTGATTTATTTATCATAATTATTTTTTCACAATTTTATAGTTATGAGATAATAAATATTTCATAATTGAGATAATTGAGAAAAACTCATAATTGAGAAAAAGGGTTCTATAGTTTGTCATTCCAAAGGATATCAACTTAACCCACTTGTGTATGAGTTGGCTAGGGGTCCATTATTTTAGAATTTTCCTAACTTCTCAAGCCCTTAGGTGTCTAGATACATTCTCCCAAAGTATAGAATGAGCCTATATAATATAGTCTCACCAAGAGGAAAGGGGGTGGATCTAGGATCCATATTATAGCACAAGATCTCTATTGCATTGGGAGGAGGATACCATGCTACAGGCTTGAGGGGAGGATCTCATTTTTTGAGAGGTATACATTACTTGTATTATCATTTTGGATTACTCTCTCTCTCTCTCTCTCTCTCTCTCTCTCTCCTCTCTCTCTATATATATATATATATATAATATAATATATGTATGTATGTATGTATGTATGTATGTATGTATGTAGTATGTATAAATTATATATATATTATCTATATAGACATGCACATGATTTCTTATTTCATTTTGCACTACATTGTGGGAGAAGATGGACATGAAGTTAAATAGGTCTACAACATTCCATCCACAAACATATGAGAAAAAAGTAGTCAACAAGACTTTGATGCAACTTTTAAGAGGTTACAATCAAAATCATTTGAAGACTTGGGACACAAAATTTGGTAGATATACAACACTCTAATAACCGATAAATCCAAACTTTTATAGGTAAGTTCCCATTTAAAACTTGTTTTGGATATTTTCACCTTCACCTTTGGATATTTCATACGTGTAACAAGGAGTGAGGGAGGATCTTACATGGGATGTTCTATGGGTAGAATAATTTTTTGGAAAAATTAGGAAAATCCATATAAATGTACAAAGGACATTGTAGAAGTCACAAGAAAAATATTAGGCTAGGCATGATCAACACAAAACAATGATGTCATTCAAGGTGGGAGACAAAGTATGGTTGAAATTGAATAAGGAGAGTCTATATGGTCCTATTAAGGAAATCAAGACTCTATGATATTGTCCCTTTGATATACTGGAAAAGGTGGGAGATAACACCTATAGAATCAGTCTACCACCATACATGCATATTTACTTAGTGGTGAATGTAGAGAGTCTAAATCACTATGAACCTTCCATTCTAGATCAAGAAACGGAATAAGTCCTACCTTCTACAGAGGATTTGGCACCATATTCTTAGGCATAGTTGATAAAGCATAAAATTTTATGGAAGAGGTCCTTAATTATAAGACACAGGTACCTTGACCTTTGGCATATTGGTTTGAATGGACAACTTCTAGGAAACGTTAAATGGCACACTTGAGAGAAGGTGGAGGAAAAATTTCCTCACATCATTCAATATAAGCTTTTGGGGATCAAAATCATCCCAAAAATGGGGAGCTGTGATCCATATTGGATCATTTTATTAGTTTTCATCCATCTTGATGTTCTTAGAGTGGAGATTGATGGGCCTCCAAATTAGACATAAATTAAGGCCCATTTGACCATCCTTCAAGACACTAAACCTCTCTTTTTTTCATTAAATGACATATTTTTATATTTAATATCTTCATAAGGAAGGTTTAGAGATAATTTCATATTTATGCCTAATATATATTTTTTGTAGGATATTGTGAGAATATTGGGAAGATTACGAATATTTGGACGAGGATATAGTCAAGGGACTTTATACCTGCTACATGAGGATCAATATTGGATAATAAATGAAAAATATATTATGAAATTATTGCACAAATTCTGGAGCTCCACTAATTGAGAAAATCTAAGAATGTGTCCCCTGTTATTTAATGTGGATTCCTAGTGTTGGGAACCAGATCCACTAATTGAGGGAATTTGGAAGGGAAATATTCCTCCTTTCAAGGATAATTATTCCCCATCAATTTGTATAAGTATCCTATTGAATTTTCCTCTTGGGGCATGCATTTCTTAGTCTTCTTATAGAGAAAACTTGTTATTTAGCAGTTTCACTTTCATTTCTAGCAAGGATGTACTTGAATTGATTCAAATAATGAAGTTTGGTGCCATTTTTAGCTTCTAAAACTTTGTTTCCTTCATGGGAATCTGATTTTACTTGGGATTGGCCATTCTAGGAGCCTTAGAGCCCTCTTGTACAATTTATTTATTTCCTTTGAATGTATTTTCCACTTTCATCTCTTATTTTTGCATTTACTATTCATGCTTCTTTTGTTGCAGGTCATATTGGTTAAATGATTAAAGTGAGTTGCTTTTCAGGTTATTTATAGATTCGAAAGAATTATTAATCCTTAGAACAACTTTGAAAATTCATCTTCATCATTGAGCTACTTGGATTGGTCTACTAATTCACAAATCTAGAATTTATGGAAATCCCTTGTAGCAAAATAGTAGTATTTTTCTGCTATTCTTCAGAACATGTTAATGAGCTTTGTTTCAGTTGATTCCACTTTTATTGGGTCATAAAAAAATTCAAGTTAATAAAAAAATTCAACCCATATATTTTTCACTTGATTAGGTTAGGCATTTGGTAACTTAACTAGCTCACTATTTCTTGAATTTCCAATTTTTGAGTCGTTTTATACTATTTTTTAGCATGTGTTAATAGGGTTCTTTTAGAGATAATCCACATGGAATGGAGTCCTAATACATCATAATTAATATAAAAAAATCCTATCCCATTTTCATTTGATTTACTTGGGCATTCGACAAGTTATCTCGTCCTATAGCAAAACAAGGCCTATTGTATCACCTCCTATAGCACTCATGTAGCATGTGTAAACTTGACCAATTTTCTCCAAAATCTTGGTTTTTGTCTCTTAGGGTTGAATAGTTACCCTAGGATCTAAATCCATGATTGGGAAATAATAAAATGTTGGCATTATGATATAGGTGTTGTCCTTGATGGAAACTCACATAGATGACAGTTCACAGTGCAACAGGTTAACAATAAGGTATTACAGATCAAACTCCAAAGATGGAAGAAAGAGAATGGTTTAAGAAGTATACGCTAGTTCACTTTGTGAAAGTAGCATGTACACACAGGTTCATAGAACAAGAAGAGCGTATACGTATACACACACTTTCACAAGAGGAAAGTGCATATAGGTTGCAAACTCAAGGTAATTCAAGAATAAAGAATACTAGGGGTCAATACCATGGTATTAGCCCACAACATTGAGTGGAGTAATGACTATTTGATCCTATCCAAGAATATCACACGCTCTAAGTGTTGTTTTTTTCGAGGTATTGAGGAAGGCCAAAAACTATATAAGGAGGAGAAGATCAAAGGGTCTAGTGTGCAAGTGAAAGGGTTTCTAAGGAATACTTCTATCTGAAGTATATTTTATATTGCATGGGCTATGATTATGATACGATCTAAAATATTTTGTGCACCTTGGATATAATGTTACATCAGGATCATAAGAATTGAAATGACTTATCATTGTATTATTTGATATTGACTGGGCTAGATCTGATTGCATACGCATGTTTTATTCTGTAAATGTTATGATATGGGTATGATTGAAGTCTGGAATAGCTGTGAAGGTTTAAGTTAGTGTTTGTAGATCTATACGCTGGTTCACCTTGGTTAAGGCACACATACACACCGATTTGTTACTTCAAAGTAGCGTATACATTATGAGATATGAGATTTGAAGTTACAATTGGTTCTGGTTGTTGATGCAGAGTTCTGGGTTCTGCTCTGTGTATTGGTGACTGTGTTCTGGTGACAATGTTATGAATGACCAGATTGATTGATTGTGATTTGCTTCAATGTTGATGGGTTTTTCAGTGATTGGTTGCATTGCAATGGTGATTGATTTTGAGCTTCAATGTTGCTGATGGGTCCAGTATGAAAATTTGATGAAACGAGGCCTTAAGATTGTAATGTTGTGTACCAGGAGTATCTAGTTTGAAAATTCATGAAACATGGTCCCTAGAAGAAGAGAGAAGGTTGTATTCTTCTATTGGATGGATCCTATGTACTAGTAAACATATCAGCTAGTACAATATCTAGGGGGTTGTAACTCCCTTCCAGTAGAAGCTCGAGAATGAGAGAAGGTTGTAGCCTTCTGCAGGTGGGTGCTTGCATACCGGTATGAGTCTGCACTAGTACAATATTGTAAACAAGTTTTTCTTATATTAAAATAAGACAGAGGCAACCACAGCAGGTGGTTTTTGTCCCGCATTGAGTTTCCATATTAAATCTTGGTGTTCATGTGTGTTTCTTATATTTGATGGTTTATTATGTTATTACTGCACATTTTTATTGTTTTTATGGTTGATAAAGTACTGATGCACTAATTAAAGATCAACATATGATGAATTAGCTGAATCATAAGTTCACTCAATATACGCTAGTTTCCTTAAAGACAGTTGCGTGTACATGCGAGTTACCTTCATTGAAGTAATGTATATAAATTTGAATATGAAAGGAACAAGTTATTGATTTGATAAATACTGATTCACCCCCCCCCTCTCAGCATTATTCCCAACAATTAGTATCAGAGCAGGTCCTTCAAAAGAAGCTTGATCACTTGAGGGGAGATCTTTTAAAATGAACAATCACAAAGGCATGGGATCTATCAGACCACCAATATTCAATGGGAACAACTTGGTACATTGGAAAACATGAACTAGAGATTATCTTTAGTCACTTCGAGCTAATGTTTGGGCAATTGTGGAAAGAGGATACCAATATCCAATAGCAATCCCCACAGATCGAGTAGAAAAGAAATCATATGCAATCAATGCCAAAGCCATCAATGCTTTATTGGGAAGTCTATCATAATCAGAATTCATCAAAGTCATGCAGTTCAGCACAGCCAAGGAAATATGGGACAGAATCATTCAAAGCTACGAAGGAGATTCCAAGGTAAAATGTGCTAAACTCCAAACTCTCAAGATGCATAGTGATGAAGGTATTTCTAATTATTTCTTGTGAGTAGATGGGATTGTAAATCATATGAGAATTTGGGTGAAGAAATAAAGAAGGCTACTATAGTTGAGAAAATTTTGAGATCTTTGTCTTCTAAATTTGAGTCAAAAGAATCTTCCATTAAAGAAAAGCAAGATCTACAATCTGTTACTACTGTTCAACTTCATGGAATTTTAACTGCCTTTGAAATGAGGAAAGGAGGTCCATCAGACATCAGAGAAGCCACTTTCAAAGCTTCCTCAAAAGGAAAAGAAAAGGGAGATCTCAAAGAATCAGGATATATATCAGAAGAATAAGAGGTAAACTTTGTGAAGAAACTTCAGTGGGGTTCCGGAAGATTCAGAGGTAGGCTTCCTTTCAAATGTTTTGCTTTTGGAAGAGTTGGTCATTACGCTGCTAAATGCCATCATGACAAAGGAAAGATGTCTACATAAGGTAATAGAAATTATTATACTCATGATGATAGTGATGGCATGTCCAATAGTGATGAAGATGATTAAGAAATTAAACTTCTCATGGCATATGAAAATGATACATTAGAAAAGGAAGATTTCCTTAAAGAAATCACTCAACTCAAAATCTGTTTGTCAAAAAAGGATACAGTCATAGACATAGTGACACATCAACTCACTGGAATGGACAAGCACAATGAAGTGTTAGAATGTGAAGTAGTAAGTCTAAGAAAGAACTTGAGAGGAAAAATACTTTGAATCTTAGATTTGTTAAAGGATCGAAAACGTTAGATGAAATCATCAAAGTTTAGCGTTCTCCTCTTATAAAGACTGGTCTTGGTTTTCATGAAACTGTTAAAGGTGAATCTAACTCAAAAGATGAGGTAAGGAACTTCAATGCAAAATATGAAATTCTCAACAAGGAGATAAGAGGTCAACCCCATCAACAACCAAGGAAAGAAAGACTTCAAAGAAAACCATTTTCACCTAACTATGGAAGGGATAATTGTTTCTTTCCTTTGACAAATAATGTTGAGTGTTTTATATGTCAGAATTTTGGACATGTTGTTGCCAGATGTAGAAGTAGAATGGTTCAAGACAGTCACACAGAAAGATCATCAGTTTCCGGGTATTTTAAGGGATATTGTTTTACTTTCAATATGTTTGGTCACAAAGCTATTGATTGCAATAGAAGGACTATGAAACATGTAAGATGTTATGGTGTAACAAGTTTGGACATAGGGCAAAGGAATGCAGGAGAAAATTTCAGCCACCATACCAAAACGAGAAAACATCATCACAATCCAAGGCATTGAAGAAGAAGGAATTGTTGTCAGAAAGATGTGGCATAGCTCAGTATATAGACATAACAGACCCAAGGGTAGCTGAAAGTGTAAAACTTCAGTAGTCTAATTCTCATACACAGTTATTATGAAGACAAGTCATGTATATACATGAGTTAGAAGCAACACAATTGTGTATATGGTGTTTTGAGGAAAAAGCAGTGGGACCGACTCAAAAAAAGGGTCTGATATGGTTCAGTCAATTATCAATTATTTATTCTGTTATGAGTGATGATGATTACAGTCCGCTGATGATATGTGGAAGTGTTTTTGGCCCTCATAAGCTGTTAATAATTTGATGAATAACTAGTTGATGTTGTTGCCTTGATGATTCTTAGTAACAAATGCAATGATCAACTCTGATAGTGAATGGATGGCACAGGTTCAAGGGGAGCATATGTTTCTAATTATGCATTGTTGGCATTATATTAGAAGACCTTGGTACATGATGATACTTATATTGCTTGATCCACATATTTGTTTGATTCAGGTGACTCTTTTGATGATGGACATATACAGGTTGTTGATCTTGATGCTGCTGATAGATGCTTATGGTGCAGATCGTATATGGTGTGTGATAGTTGTTGATGACTGTCATGGTCTTGTTTAGATTGTTAATCCTTGTTCTAAATTTCATGTATATCATTTGATGTAAAGGTAATGTAAAGACCTATGATGTAACCCCACTATTCATGGGAAGGATGATGTAATAATTACAAATGTTTAATCATGTATGAACATTTGGTATATCCCCACTTGGTTGGGTGATTGATGTATGTATGATTCATTGGTGATAGGAAGGTCATACTCACTTAGTTGAGTGATAGAGATATGTACTTCATTTCACATCCGTTAGAGATTTCAGAAAACACTCACGGGGAGCATGATCAGAGAATTCAACATGTGCAGATAATCCCTATTCGGGAAAATATCTTGGTCCACCCTTTTCCCTTGATGTCAAAGGGGGAGATTGTTGGAATTATGATATAGGTGTTGTCCTTGATGGCAACCCAGATAAATGATACTTCATAGTGCAATAGGTTAACAACAAAGGATTACATATCAGACTCCAAAGATGGAAGTAAGAGAATGGTTTAAGAAGTATATGATGGTTCAATTTGTCCAAGTAGCATGTACATATAGGTTCACAGAACAAAAAAAGTGTATACGTATACATGCACCTTCACAAGAGGAAAAGCACGTACAAGTTGGAAAATCAAGGAAATTCAAGAGTAAAGAATACCAGGGGTCAATACCATGGTAGTGGCCCACAATATTGAACAAAGTAATGACTATTTGATCCCATCCAAGAATTCCACATGCTCTAAGTGTTTTTTTGGTCTGAGGTATTGAGGAAGGCCAAAAACTATATAAGGAGGAGAAGATCAAAGAGCCTAGTGTTCCAGTGAAATGGTTTCTTCGGAATACTTCTATCTGAAGTATATTTTATGCTGCAGGGGCTATGATTATGATATAATCACGTTGGCTACAATGTTAGATCAGGATCATATGAACTGAAATGACTTATCATTGTATGATCTGATACTGATTGGGCTAGATCTGATTACTTATGCATGTTTTATTATGTAAATTTTATGATATGGGTATGACTGAAGTCTGTAATAGTTGTGAAGTTTTAAGTTAGTGTTTGCAGATCTATACACTGGTTCCCCTTGGTGAAGGCACATATACACACCAGTTCGTTACTTAGAAGTAGAATATACATTATGAGATATGAGATTTGAAGTTACAGTTGGTTCTAGTTGTCGATGTAGAGTTCTGGGTTCTTCTCTATATATTGGTGACTGTGTTCTAGTGACAGTGTTATGAATGATCAGATTGATTGATTGTGATTTGCTTCATTGTTGATGAATTTTTCAATGATTGGATGTATTGTAGTGATGATTGATTTTGAGGTTCAATGTTTCTAATGGGTCCAGTATGAAAATTTGATGAAACGAGGCCTTCAGATTGTGTTGATGTGTACCAGGAGTATCTAGTTTGAAAATTCATGAAACGTGGTCCCTGGAGGAAGAGAGATGGTCACAACCTTCTGTAGGTCGGCACTTACATACTACTAAACATATCGGCTAGTACAAGAGCTAGGGGGTTGTAGCTCCCTTCCAGTAGAAGTTGGAGAATGAGAGAAGGTTGTATCTTTCTGTAGGTGGGTGCTTGTGTACTCGTATGAGTTTGCACCAGTACAAGATTGGAAACAGTTTTTTTATTTTTATTTTAAAAGAAGACAGAGAAGACAGCAGTAGGTGGTTCCGCATTGGGTTTCCACCTTAAATCTTGGTTTTCACCTTAAATCCTATTTTTCATGCGTGTTACTGATATGTGATGGTTTATTCTGTTATTGCTGCACATGGTTACTATTTATATGGTTAATAAAGTACTGATGCCTGATTAAAGATCAACACATGATGAATTAACTGAATCCGAAGTTCATTAGATATATGTTGGTTGCCTTAAATACACTTGTGTGTACACACGAGTTACCTTCATTGAAGTGGCGTATATAAATTTGAATATGAAAAGAAAAAGTTATTGATTTGATAAATACTGATTCACCCCCCCCTATTAGCATTATTCCCAACATAAACACCACTTAGGACTTTGCTTTTTACAAAATAGATGAGGCCTATTTCCTTGAATTCATGCTCTTAGTATTTCAATTACAAATTTTTGTTATTACGTAGGATTAGTTTCTTTTCAAGGCAAATTTTCACATTCTGCAATTAGACTAATGATTTACATTGTTGAAAGTAGCACAATGTTTACATTCTGCAAATAGACAGTACTTTTCATTCTTTCAAATACCATAACCTTTACCTTCTTGCAATTAGTATTATTTTTTACATTTGAGAAAGCATCATTTCCATTTCTTGCAAATAGAGTAACATTTCTATTTCTGCAAGTAGTTTAGGATTTGATTTCATGAAATTAACTTCATTTCATTAGATCAATTAAATAAGGACACATTGCATGTTTCACATATAGTGTCAACACCTCTTAATTTTGTACGAATGCAAAGTTGATAATTTAAGTTGGTAGCCTTGGGAGTTGCAACATTCTTGTTGCAATACTGAGCGTCATCACTTTTTGGCACCATTATTGGGGTGGTTTCAAAGTATGCATTGTTTTCTTCCATAGTTGATTCATTTCTTTTACTTTCTGCAAGAAAAAAAATTTCCTTAGGCATATTTCATTTCAAAGAAAGAAAAATTACATTGCATTAGCATTCTTATTCAATACATTTTATAAAATAGATACTTTATCACATGGTGTAGTAAGAGCCACATCACCACCCACTTTTGCATGTATAATAAGAGGAGGTGGCATAGAAGGTAAAAGAAATGGATAGTTATGATGACAATGAGGAAGATCCTCTTGGATTTCTCATTCTAGATATTGATATTAGTGTCCATATGAAGAATATCCCTCCATATTTCCTTCCCAACTTCCATGGTATTAGGTCATAGGATCCAAAAATCTTTATCTTTGAATTTGAAA